>JASDQU010738952.1:20746-48021 GCA_032191745.1 Picea mariana | reverse complement strand
TACATTAAAGTGTTACAGACATATAGAACCATACGCAGGGTGATAAGACTATGCCCCTGCATTCACGTGAACAAAATGCCCAAATTGGACAAGGCAATGAACACATTTGTTTAGTGTAACCATCCATGATATATGTGGTATTTTTAGCAATTAGAATGAAGCAATTTTTATCTCGTTGCTATTCGTTTGACAAAATGCATACAAATAACATCTTGTCTTTGTCTTGGAAGATTCCCACAAATGGCTTGGGCACAAGGAATCTTTGACTCTGCGCTTTGAATGAGACTTGGAGTTCTCATGAAGGATATACAACTTGATCCAGGGCACATAAACCATGCTAGGGACCAGATCTACAAAACCCATATACTCCAAAGTGGGTGTAGGAACTGAATTGCAATTCTTCATAGGAAAACATTAGTTCCCAAAAAATCATTAAACCTATTAAAAACCTAGGAAATTAATTATAATGAGCAACTATTACCTTTGTAAATCTTGTTAAGAGGTTTTAGGATTAGGAACATGGATTCTTGGAGCAATAAGGCCTAGTTCATGTGTAATACTGAGATAATAATAAGGGAAAATGGTTTTAAAATGTAGAAAAATGGTAGACCAACATCTCACACACACTTGTCTTCTTTCATTTCCCCATGCAAAGAACATCCTCAAACTCAATATTGATCCCAAAAATTGAAGTATCCTGTGAGTAGCTAGGAGAGCTCAATTGCATTGATCAGAATGTCGAGACCTCCTCTTGCCCTAGTTATTATTTCACTGCGCCTCCTTTGTTCTGGATGACTAGAGATCATAATCTTCTTCTAAATATTTCTATTCTCAGACCGTATCTTTCTGATCTCTTCTTAGAGGGTTTGGATTTGTTATTTTAACAATTCATTTTCTTTTTGTATGCATCGATTCAATAATATCATTTCCAAAGCTTATTGTTTCAACCTTTTAATTTTTCTTCTCTTTCTCTTTACCTTTAAAGGTGACTCATCTAATGGTGGGATAGGGTAATTATGTCCAATAGACACATTTTCAGAAGGTTTGGGAAGTTCCTTCTCCATAGGATTTGAGCCTTTACTCCTCTGCTTCTTTGGAATTTTAAAGATATCAACCAGTGTTCTATTATATTCTCCTACATCAAGTAAAGAGATTGGACATTGCTCCATGAATCATTGTTGATATGAAGAGGGTGTTACTTGAGTACTTGGATGAATAGGATTCGATACTAGAGCATTAGGATGGGTAGAAACCACCATAGGAGTACCAACTCTTTGTTTAGCCATGTTTCTAGTGATTCAACGGTTTGGAAGAGATTTAGGAAGTTCCTCTACAATTGGGATAGCCTTTACAATTTTCCTTTTTCATTGGCTTGTTAGAGGAGAGATGAAGCCCTCGGCTCCAAGGGATCCAAGGTATTGTTCAAGAACCTTTTTAGTATTTTCGTCACCCTGCATAGCTTGGTTCTCTACCACCATCTCACTAGGTTGTTTATCAAATTTATTTTGACCAATTAAACTTTCCCACATTTCATTTCTCTTACTAAGCTCTCCTGTGTTCATAATTATTACTAAGCCATGATGATAGAGACTCTTGGAATGATTTTTGTCATTCTTCTTTACTTGGTTCAAAATTTTGATTAGCCTCTTCCATAAGTAATAGGGAAAGTTCAACTTCTGGTCAAATTCAAAATGCAACAAAATTCGAATATGGTATTGAAATATAAGAGCATAACACCATTCACAAGTCAAATACCTCTGTAGAATTTCCAATGGTGTGTTCTATTCATCCTTGATCCAAGCCTGTGGTATCCCTTTTTCCCAGTTTGCATTATGAAACTCTAATTTCAAAAATCGATTGCACATGTCTTGTGATATGGGCTGATTCTTGAACCACCTTTCCCCTTTTCTTTGCAAGCCTATAGCTTGAGCTATTGATTTCTCAGTCACCTCCTTTACCAATTCCCCAACTTGGGAAACTCAACCAATAAAACCCTTTAAAAAATATAGTGTCACTTGGTCACCATGTCCTCTCAATTTGGTGAAGAACTCATGCCACCACGCGGCCCTTAGCATATTTTGACATGAGTTATATTTTGGCAGAGCTTCCAAATCTCACATGGAGGTTGTCTCCTAGAAATCGACCATCATTGTGAATGAAAATGGTTTTGTGATTGATATGATGTTGGTTGTAATTTTAATGAACAAGAGTTGTAATGTAATGTTATGGGAGAAAGCTCGAACGATCACCACTATTAAAAGCCTATATTTTTTTCAATTTCAAACGATATGAATGTAAATCACCTGGATTCCCTTCGGTGATTCCAGATGAGTTATAATAGTCAAATGAGATACTACACAAGATCATGGGAAATCGTGAAATGTCCGGGTCTATAGGTGAAGTAAGGATGCCATCATATCCACATAACCTTAAGCTTAATCATGTATAAGTCTGGAGATATCATTTTTATCGACAACTGTAGAATCATGGCGGATTAATGAGTAATTATATGAGTAGTTTACCTTATGGTCGATGGGATACGTGGACCTATGGAGGATTGATGTGACTACTTTGTTCATAAACATGCAATTTGACTAGTGGAAGAGCCTTTGACTGATACACATGATGGGAAATAGATAGGGTATGAGTTAAGGCAACATGGAGTATGATATAATGGTAGGAATTAAATATTGGCTAAGGTTTAAATGCTAAATAAATCCATGGGTAAAGAAAGTTTAGGATATAAAAGATTAGGTAACATGTCTATAATGTTTTTCGTAGTGGGATAAATGGTGGGGGTAAGGAACAAGCTAAAGAGAGTTTCCAATATAGTTCCCTTGTTCTCAATAGATTAAAAGAGTTTAAAATAAACTTATTTACCTATGAATTACCTTTGTTCAATTACCAACTTACACTTTGTGGATGTAATGAAAGTATGCTACAAAAAATATCTGCAAGGTACTAACTTAGGAGCTCTGTTGTTGAATTGTGCATAGGTAACACTTGTTGTTTATTAGAGAGACATATGTATGTTGAAAATACTTTCACTGATGAATGCAAGTCTATGAATGGTTGTCTTTGTTCCATAAAAATATAGTTACAGGATTTCCTATACCTCCTATATAGTTCTTGTACCATACTTCCAAATTTTCTTGCTTTTGACTGGAATTGATGAGGTTTAGTGTTGTTGTTGATAGAGAATTAGGAGCTTCATTCATATCATAAAGGAATGGTGTAACGTCCCCAACCACCCAACAGGTCGGGGAACGGCACAGTGGAAACATATTTATGATCTGATACCAATTTGTGACCGTTCTTGACCTTAAACCAACAGGCCAGGCCATGCCACAGATGAACTTTGTGGAAATATTCACATATAAAACTTAATAGGAATAAAAAGAGAGAACATATGATATTTATATACATATTTATCTAATGCAATTTAAACAACTATAACATTATGTTCATGCACCTATTCATGTAGAAACAACATTAAAACATACATGCAATATATACAGACAATTCTAATAACATTATAACTTGATTTCAATATACACATCATACATAGAAACAAATATTTGGTACTTATATTTTAATATATGACCACCAACTGCGTGCATACCTTCCATGAACCTCCCATCCTTAGACCACGCTGCTCATCACACTCAGTATTGGGTCACCCCTGAGTTGGGACTAAACTCCACCGGGCAAGGGATTCCTAAGCTTGGCAAGGAAAACACAAAAGTCACACAGATCAACAAGAAGGATTTTCTCCCAGGAGCCACTTATGCCCACAACCCACAGACCCTCATTCCCCACATGATTGTCCCACCCCAGGAGTGTACACCTTCACTATCACAAGTCCATCAGCTGTCCACCTCCTTCTAGGGATTCGTCAACAGGCTGGACCAGAAGTATCATAGTATTTTAGCTACTACAAGACTGCCTCTAGGATAACTCACTTCCTTAGGACACTCTCTCACCTAGAGAGAATTGCTCATAGGCTTGATAACCTTCCTCTTCTATCCAACTCCTAAGTCCAACAGTTAACCTCTACAACAAAAATTGGGTAAGGGATCTAGTAATGACTGCAAGCCACACTAGTCCAGAGAAAATGTGGGTAGCAACAACAAAGGCTAAGGTGCGATATGGCTCAGACTCTACGCATTTTTGTTGTGCTTCACAAGAAACACAGTTAGCTTCATTACATGGGTGTGCAGGTTTCAGAAGTTGCAGAGATCGATGATGCAGACAATGGTTGGCTGTGTCCAGGCTATCCCTGTCTCAGTGCGTGCATCAATGGGGAGTATGGCCTGACGTGCAGAGTGGTGACCATCGTAAGAATGGTGAGGGAACCCCCAACGAGCTGACTTTCCAACCTAAAAAATGCATGCACTCAAGTTGACATATGTCTCCCTGAAGTTGCATGAGCTCCACTTAACACTCGTCCCCTTTCCCCAGGAACTTAGGACAACATGGTTATGTCAAACCTTAGCCTCTAAGAAATAATAATATAATAGTATTCCTTTAGAGGTAAGCCCTCTATCTTAGCCCTTATTCTTAGACACTTAGCCCCTTCCCTTTCCCTACCTAGTGGATCTTAGTCCCCCATAATTCTTTCTTCTTGATTGATCTACACACAGCGATGTAATTTTATTAATGATGTGAGTATTTACATGTACAAAATCAGGCTCATTGGCCTTAGCATCTGGGCTCTTCGACCTAATAAACACATAAGTCTTCTATCTTATAAACACTCATCTCACTAGCCTATAAACATAATTACAATTCAGTAGGGGCTTGGCCTTGGGGTGTTACAATCCCCTCCCCTTATTTTTGCATTGTCCTTAGTGCAAATTATTCACACAACAACAAGAAGATTTCCAAAATGTTAAAAAATATGTGGGTACTCTGCCCACATAGCATCTTCATGTTCCCATGTTGCGTCCTCAGGACCGTGCCAGGTTCAATGAACCTTTACAAGCCTTACAACTCGATTCAGAAGTTGCTTGCTATTCCAGTCTCGTATGCACACAGGTTGCACTTGCAAAGCGCCTTTTTTCTCCACCTGAATCACATTCCAATCAATCACATGATTATCATCATGTATATACTTCTTGAGCAATGATACATGAAATACATTATGAATAGTCATGGATACATGAAATGCAAGCATATAAGCTACTGGTCCAATCCTTTCTAGAATTTCAAACGATACACTATATGGCTGCCAACTTGGAACAACTTCCCAACTTCATGGAACTTTTGTTGGCTTTCACCTTCAGGAAAACATGATCACCCACTTTAAACTCCATGTGGGTTCTGCCTTTGTCTTCATAGCTTTTCTGCCTATCTTGGGCAACCTTCAAATTCAGCTTTATCTTTAACAACCGATATTCCATTTCCCTTAGCAACTCTGGCCCAACCACTGCCCTATCAGCTAGGTTGTCCCATCTTACTGGGGTGTTGCACTTTCTTCCGTAAAGTTCTTCAAACAAGCTCATCTTCAGTGATGCTTGATACCCATTGTTGTAGGAAAATTCTACTAAGTGTAGATAATATTCCCATTTAGATGGTTTGTCCATCACATACATCCTTAGCATATCCTCTATCACTTGGTTCACCCTTTCTGTTTGTCCATCAGACTCAAGATGATAAGTTGTGCTGAAGTTCAGGTTCATTCTAAACCCTTTGAATAATCCTCTCAAAAACTTTGAGGTAAAATTTGGGTCTCTGTTAGACACCATTGTCTTGGGTATGTCATGCAAGTGTGTTACTTCCCTCATATAAATATCAACAACATCAGTTTCCTTGTGAGTAGTGTTCAATGGAATCAAATGGGAGGCCTTTGTGAGCTTATCTACCACCACCATTATGGAATCATGTTGTTTGTTTGTTCTGGATAATCCTATGATGAAATCCATTGTCACCTCTTCCCACTTCCACTTAGGGATGGTTAATGGATGTAGAAACCCAACTGGGTGTCTATGATCAGCTTTGAACCTTTGACACTCCATACATCTGGCAATGTACTCTGCAATTTCTTTCTTCATACCTGGTCAATGGTAATGGCTCTTGACTGCTGAAATTATTTTTTGATATCCTGGGTGTCCTGCATAAGGCACATTATGCATTTCTTTTAAAATCACACTCCTCAATTCAGGATAATTGGGTACATAATGTACAAGAGAATTCCGTAAATTCCCAATTCATAATCTTCAACTTTCTGCTGCATTTTGCCTTGTTGCAATTTAGTTACTAATTCCATGTATTGCAAATCAACTTTTGCATCCTCATAAATTCTGCCTTTAAGATCCGTCTAATACATGCTAATGGTTGTAGCATGTAGTTCATGCAGTCTCCTGCTGGGTGCATCTGCCACCTTGTTCTCCTTTCCTTTGATGTGCTTGATATCAAAGTCATACTCATAGAGGAATTCCAACCATCTACTCTGCCTAGCATTCAAAGTAGAATGATCAAACAAATACTTCAGACCATTATGGCTTGTTCTCAACTCAAACCTATTTCCCATGAGGTAGTGCCTCCACTTCTTAAAGGCGTGCACTATGGCTTCCAACTCCAAATCATGAGTGGCATAGAGCCTTTCATGCTATTTCAATTTTATGGACTCGAAACATATAACAAATTCGTTCTGACTAAGGACTCCACCAAGTCCTTCTTTGCATGCATCTGTGCAAACCACAAAATCTTCATTTGGATCTGCAATCTTCAAAATTGGAGCATTGGTTAGCAGTTGCTTCAATTGTTGGAAGCTCTTTTCACATTCTTTTGTCCATTGAAAATTCTTCCATTTCCTTTGCAAGGAAGTGATGGGGTGAGCTATTCTCTAAAACCATGAAATGAACCTTCTGTAGTAACCAGCTAGACCCAAGAAGGATATGACTTCTGTCACATTTTTAGGTGTTGTCCAACCTTTAATGGCCTCAATATTTCCAAGGTCCACGACTATCCCTTCTTCAGATATGATATGCCCCAAGTAGTGAATTATGTTTTGATAAAATGAACATTTTCTCAATTTGGCATACAACTGATGCTCTCTTAGCACTTGCAACACCATCCTCAAATGATGATCATGCTCTTCTTCTGACTTGGAATATACCAAGATGTCATCCAAAAATACAATGACAAACTTGTCTAAATATTCTCGGAAAACACCATTCATTAAGCACATGAAAACAACTAGGTCATTTGATAACCCAAATGGCACCACCGTGAACTCATAATGAACATACCTTGTCCTAAAGGCGGTCTTGATGATGTCTTCCTCTCTTATCCTTACTTGATGAAATCCTGAACTCAAATTAATCTTTGAGAATATCTTTGCATCCTTCAATTGATCAAAGATATCATCGATCCTTGGCAAAGGATACTTGTTATTTATAGTCACTTTGTTCAATTGTCTGAAATCAATGCACAATCTTAATGTCCCATCTTTCTTCTTCATGAACAAGACTGGGGCACCCCAAGGTGATACACTTGGGCATATATAACCCTTCTTCAGAAGCTCTTCAAGCTGCATTTGCAGTTACTTTAGTTATGGCGTACTCATTCTGTAAGGAGTCTTTGATACTGGAGTTGCTCCAGGCATCAAATTTATAGAGAAATCAATATCTCTCTTTGGAGGTAGTCCTGGTACCTCCTTGAACACATCTTCAAAATCTTCCAGGAATGCATGATCCTCCAGATTTGGCACCTTATCCTTAGATGTTTTCTCCATATGGGATGCAAATATTTGACAACCCTTCCTGTAACACTTCTTTATCTGCATTACTGAGATTTCCCGAATAGTAACTACCCTGGGAATTCCTTGAACTGCTCTCTGATTTCCTTCCTCATCCAAGCAAGTGAATGCTTTGTTATGACAGTCTAGTATGGCATGGTGTTGTTCCAACCAATCCATGCCAATTAGGAAATCATATGATCCCAAATTCAATATGTTCAAATTCTCCTTGGTACTCAGTCCATTCATGCCTACTGGACATGATTTAACCAACTCAACAACCTTTCTCTTGGCTCATGTTGCCAGCTATACCAACTATGATTTCTCATGATTTCTTCTTGGTAATTGAAATATTTCCACTACCTTAGGATCTACATAGCTATGAATAGCCCCTGAATCAATTAAAATAGTAAGGGCATGGTTATCGATCATACCTTCGACTTCAATCATGTGTGATTGAAACTCAACTTGCTTGTTGTCTAGGGCTGCATAGATCCTTGGTACTCTTATTCCCATGTCCTCTACTGTTTTTGCTTGTTGAACATTGTGAACAACTCTCACTTTGTCACTTTTGTGAGGACAATCTCTATACCTATGATCTCTTTTACAACCCCAACATTCCATAGGTGTCTGCCTTGGCCTTCGCCCACCTACTTCAACCATCCTGTGCTCTCTCAAAACTAGTTTTCCTTGAGGACTATTTCTGAAAAATGGTGGCTTGCTCCCCTTTTGTCTCTGATCCCCTTTTAAACTTCTTCTTGTCTTCCCAAGCCTTCTGGAAAATAGGTTTCCCTTTTTGCTGATCAAATAAACATTTTTCTCTCCTTATGGTTTCTTCCATAGTTTTAGGATCATCATACTGGATCTTGTCACTGATTAAAGATGGAAGCCCACTCGGATACCTTTGAATCTTAACTATCTCATCCTTGATGAAGGGGACATACTTCAACAACTCCAAGAATCTTCTTTCATACTCATCAATGGACATACTTCCCAGCTTGAGTTCAAATAACTCTTTTATTTTCTTGTCATAATACCTGTTAGTTAAGTACTTCTTTTCAAAATGTCTCTTGAATTCCCTCCACATAACATTCTTCTCTCTATCGCGTTGCACTTGCACAAGATGATCCCACCATATGGACGCCTTTCCTTTTAGCTGATAGATGTCAATTCTTCCTTCTGCATGAGAAGAGTAATCCCGCAATTAGAAATATTTCCTCATGCCCAACATCCATGCCTCAACATATTCATCTTTCTTATGCTCTCCATCAAAAGTAGGAGGTTTGATATTATTCATTTCACCCTTCAGTTCAACCACTTTATATCTCCTATGCTTCCTGACAGGGGATGGAATTGAGCTATTATGTGTTCTCTTATGGGAATGCTTTTGGAAGTGCTGGTGATGTGTGCTACCACTTATTCCTCTTCTTTCCTCATTAGGGTTCCCGTGACTTCCTGATTTACTAGATCCACTTTCCTTATCCAATTTCTTTTCAATTCTTTCTAGGATCCGCATCGGCTTAATATTGAAGTCTCCCTGTTGCTCCTTGGCTCTCATAATACTTTTGTTATCTTCCTGGTGAATTTGAAAATCTTTTTACAAATTCTTAATGATTTTCATCATGCTCACTTATTTATCTATTTCTTCTCCATGCCCATTGGAGTTCGTTCCTTCAATTCCCAATTGGACATCCATTCCTCAAACTTCATCCTCCGAACTATAAGCATCCTTTGCCTCTTCCATCTCTCTACACTATGGAACAATTTGGTTCTGTTCTGTCAATTGTTAACTCTGCAAAATGTGCAATCAACTGAATTTTGGTCAGACTATTAGACATAATAATTCTCCAAAATAACTTAAACAATCTGATTCAATCAAAGAATATCAAAATCTATTTTTGATAGGTCTGTATCGATAAAGAATCCCCACGATTCTATCTCCGATATTTTCTCTGTTATGCAAAAAAAATTGGGCGCTAGCCCCTTCTCTTCAGCCCTCAACTCGCATGTGACCACGGTTGTGACCAAGTGCTAATAGTTGGGCGCTTACTCTGCGCTTCATAGATTCGGGCTTCAGGTATTTTCAACTCACTGCAATGCCAATCTCCCGAACTCCAAACTTACAAAGTTCGCAACTGACGTGAGAGGAATCAACGGTCCCTGCTGTCTACCCAAATCAACGACCACAATTAGCTTTGGGGCTCCATTCTTCGGGGTTTCCAAAGCCTTCAATGCCACAAACCTTCGGAGTGACAACTCTCTCAAGTGTCACATCTTCTGACACGCATCCACGAATGTCAACAGTGACGATGAACTTCAGCGTTTCGGCCTTCGAAAGTTCTTTCTCCACCCACTTGCACTAGATTTCTCTGAAATGCAGGACCTGAAGCCATGCATCCCCTGCGATCATCAGGGGCCCCAATAATGATGCTCAAGAAGAGTTCCACGTGGTGAAATACTAAAATAGGACACATGTCCCAATATGATGGGTGATACATGTCATGTTCTAATTGGCATTTATATCTTCCACAGGTTCTTAAATCACTGACATATGGCACACATCCCATGTGTCCACATCATCCCTGGTGACTTCAATAGGTCACGCCACTTCGAGACTTCGGGCTTCAAAAGGTTTTATAATTGCATTCTTCAAAGCTCCTGAACTCTGAACTTCTGAGCTACTTTATCTTATGGTGTCCACATGGTACATCTACCAACAATTAAGGTGGTGGCACATGGCCCCACGCGTTGGATTGCTTTTGGTCTAAAAAGGTCATCAAAGTTCCATTCTAACTGACACATGGTAGGAATAAGGAAGTTCACGTCACCCTAGGTGACGTCATCATTCCACACTTCGTGACTTCGAGCTTCAGAAGGTTTTACCTTATCATACTTTGTTTCTCTCAAATGTCGAACTCCTTAATTGCTGTGAGATCTATGACTCACAATCACTTGCACAAAGATCCGACGATTGAGATCTGTTTTTCCACCACAGTGCCTTACCTTATGTTCTTAGCTTAACCTAANCTAATGGTTCTGATCTGACGACGGTGAAGGTATGCCTTCTCTCGAATAGATCCTATGGCCCAAATTTAAACCTCACAGCACAACACAATGGTTGTTGTGGCTTCTTTCTATGTTGCCATTCCATAAACCATTATCCTCTTGAGCTTCATAACATGACCAAGGTATTCTCTTGGCACGTAGGGACACTCTGAACTTCGAAGCTTGTTCCTTTCGACAATAATTCACTCTGAAATCTTTGTCTCGTTAACCACTAACATGGCCCATCCAAGCTCAGTGTTGAAACCGTGGCTCTAATACCAATTTGTAATGTCCCCAACAACCTAACAGCCTGGGAAACGCCAAGCTAGCCAGCACCTCGTTAGAAGATGATGCCATAAGGGAAATTTTCACTCATTGATAGAGATAAAATCACGAAGACCACTCTCCTTCACTGATAGAAATTAGCAAGACATATCGTCAATTCCACCAAGCAAGGGGGCCTGCTCTTCACTCCGGGAGTCACAATACTTAGCTTGCACAACTAAATACTCAAAATTCATATCCTTGTTTATCATCTTGGTTTAGAGACTCTCACTTGTTATTTTCTTACTCAGAACACAGAGAACTTGACCTTTTTCTGTTTTATATCCACAAGAGACGTTTTTATGAACATTCTCCCCTCTATTTCATGGGTGAGTTAAGAAGTCTCGAGATGAGTACTTTTCTTCCCATGCTTCTGAGCCAAGACAGTTCTGGTACAATCCCCATTCTTTCTCATAATTGTGGGATGCTGGTAGTTCAACTACCGACTTTCTTCATTAACATAAATTTTGAGAAAAACGAGCAATTTGAGTTTTCTTGAGTATTAAATTGACAAGGAGATTTTCTTCACCATTTCCCTCTCATGGCATCATTTTTTTGTGTAAATTCTCCATATATCAACAATTTTTTTTCATTATCATCAAAATGCATTTTAATTGTTCATCTTAGTCCAAAACATTAAACATACTAGCCATGACTCTTAGTGACATTTAAACCTATATTTACATACTTGAAAAAACCAAATGTTATAAATACCAACTATGTAAAATCATGTCATAAAATTTCTAAACCTTACTGGGAAAAACGAGGTGTTACAAATACCAACTATGTAAAATCATGTCATAAAATTTCGCCCACCTCTGAAATCCAATAAACCTTTGGCTTCCTCTTAACCAATGCAACATGTATCTTATCAGACATTGCACAAGATTAATCTGTGGTTCGGTGTTTAAAAAAATGTCTTCATAGGAGGGGGAAAGAAATCTTAATCTATGTTTTATAAGTGAATGATTTAATTTAATTGAAACTTAAACCCTCATTCATCATGATCTGAAAATTCATATCAAATAACCAGTAATTCCAGAACAAAACAAAACTTTTCAGCTAGGGATTTGATAACGAGTACTCATATTGTTAGTTTATTGTTAGTTTTTTGGCAATTTTTTTAAATCCAACAACTTTAACATTGCTGAAATTGTATACTTATACTGTTCAAGTAACGAGGTTATCTAAGACTCTTCAGAAACATAATTTTCTGTAAAATTACAGTTTGTAAAGGGCAAGATTATAAGTTATGATTGAGATGATTTTAAAACATAAATTTTTCTCACAATCCTTTCATTTCAAAGATATGATCAGAAAACAAAACAGAACAAATGCTCTTTCTTCTACATCCAACAATTATAAAAAATAACTTAATATAAGTTGGAAAAAAAAACAAACGGAATAACACTTTTACAAATTTCAATATAACCAAACAAAATTAAAAATACCTCAAAGAAAAGAATCCGAGTAAGTACTCCTTATCAAACAATGAATATGGTTTAAAAAATAACTTATAATTTTTTTTTTTAGAGAATTCAACGTAACCGAGCAAAATAAGGAATGCCTGAAAGAACAATGGTAAAACCTTTAGATATTTCGATATAATCACATAAAATAAAGAATACCTCAAAGAAAAAGCACAAAGAATAACTAAAGAAAAAACAGAGTTCGTCCCGCAGGGATTTCAATATAACCTAATGAAATAAAGATACCCAAAGAAACAAAAGAGAATATGCCTGCCCATGTTACTCTTACAGTAAGATAAGAGAACTTGTTATTACCTTCCGAGTGGCACCATCATTTTTCATGGATTATGAACTTATGATATTTAATAATAAATAATAATTTTTTTAAGGTCACTGTTAAGGTAGAGATCAAATTGGTAAAAGAGATTTATTGTTTATGAAACAAAAAAACTTCTCCTTGTAAAAATTTGATTGTTAAAGTTTATTAAAAACTTGTTAAACTTTGACTACTAATGTTTACTAAAAACTGGTTGCAATGAAATCTTCTTTATTATCATTTTTACACTCTGATTCTTCAATATCAAACCAGCAAATTATAATTATTTTGAATGTTGGAAGTTCAACTTTAATAAACACATATTTTCCTTGTATCAAAATTATTTATCTGTTTTGCAAGTGTAAAGAAAAAAATAAAGATTGATAAGATAAGAACAAATTCTCACGAGAGCTCCATAGTGAAAGTGGACTTTGGTCAATTCCTAAAAATCCATGGGTTGAAAGAGTGTATCACCTTTGTGACACTAAGAATGTTGAAGATGAAAAGCACTTTCTCTTAGATTGTCGAGCCTATACCCATATTAGATCTCATTTTCAAAATATTTATCACACTACCAACCTTCCTAACCTCTTAACTCAACAAAACTATGGTGATCTTAGAAAGCTTCTCTTAATGCTTTTGGAGCATAGAAACAAAATTCTAAAGAATCACAAGTTATCACTTACCCTCTTAGGTCCGATAGACCAATTGGGTCTTAGTGGACATTAATCATCATCATAATTTATGAATCTTTCAATGCCCTATAGCTATTAAAAGTTCATTTTATTTTAACAATGTTAATTTTCTTCTTTAAGCTAGATATACAAATATTTCTAATCTTTTAAATTGGTGTGGATGGCCACTTTATAGTACCTTAATTTTCTCTTATCTTCTCTACTTTCATTGCAACACAATTTCTCTTTAAATTTATATGTGATAGTATTTTAATGGTATCAATATTATGAAGAGTGATCTCCTCTTCTATTCTCTAATGGGTTTAGTGAAGAATCAACATCTTTATGCCATCCACTCTAAAGTCATTCATCACTTTGATTGGAGTTTGAAGCAATTATAGAAATCCTCTTGTTTTTCATGTTAGTTATATTGTGCTTGTATATTAAGTATTTAGTCATATCCATACTATCAATGGACATAAACTGGGTTTTAAGAAGATGATCAAATATGGTGTATATTCTCTTAATTTTAAGATTATTAATTACAAAACACCTCTATATTTGCTTGGCTTTCGTCTAGGATTCTATAAAGATACTACAACCCTAAACTTAGCATTCACATAATATAACCAGAGTAATACAAGCCTCAATAAGGAATTTTTTTCAACCAGATGGGGTGTTAAGAGTTGGGGCCACAACACTCCCCATGTTTTGTCTAGCCACTAGCATGCACAAGGGTACACAAAGGATGAATGCACAAGAAGTGGAGGTTGGTTACATTCAAATATTGGGCGATTTTCCTAGCTCAGTAGCATGGGACCTCGATTACCATCTTGTGAAATTATCCCTCACACCAGAAAAGTTAATAGAATGATGGATTATCCATTTGTGAAGAAGTATAACAACACAAGGATGACAATTATAGGTGGAACGAAGTTGGGTCTACAGGGAAAAGATGATGGCATTGAATAGGGTCATGTTTTTGTGAGTGTGTCAGGGGAAGCTCAAACCAATCTCTAGGTACCATCTACATTATTCTTCTTCTATTACTATATCTAGGAGTGGGGATTCAAAGCAGTGTAGGTTGGGATTGTTGGTTTTTCAACTTTCCTCATTCTAGGAGAATTTTATATAATCCTAAGTTGCTAGGAAAATATTTGGGTGGCTAGTCAGATTTTGGGAGTGCCACTGCTACCCTGAGAAGTTTGGGAGATAAATAAGGTGGTGTTCTCTTTAACTTGGTTTTCATTTGTCCTACCAACCCTCCCACCCTAAAGATAGCTACCGTGACTGGATTTAATAGTCCTATGGCCAAGGATAGTGGGAAAACGAAGGCTAGGGCTAGTACCCTTAAGGCCCCTATCCTTGAAGAGCATAAGTATGTCACTCAAGAAGAAAAAAGAAGCCTATGAAATGATTTTTTTCTAATGTTATAGGTTCTCTAAGATGATCAAATCAAGGTTGGAGGAAATGGAAGGAAGTATATGAGACAAAAGATAAAAAAATATCTATTGAATAATTCAAGATAATTTCGAGGGTTGGGTTAAATACCTTGTGTTTTCTAGAACATATGATACAAATTTATTTCGAATTACCAAAACCTACTAGATGATTAAGGCCCTGATTCCTAAGCTCTTGAAGAGAGAAATTTACAACAACAAGGTATCCTCCATAAAATTGACTCGTTGGATGATAAATTTGCTATTATCAAGATGTTTTTGAGATTGAAATTGTTATTTCTCAGGTTCCTAAAGAAGACACCAATTATATGAAACTGAATGCAAATTCCCTTTTCTTAGTAGGATGATCCAGGTGGATATCGGTGGCCACCCACCTTTTCCAACTGGCTCAAAACAACTTTCTAGCAATTTTGGAATTTACTAATTTTAGCAGGTTTTAACTTCCGGGGCCATTTTGAGGGCCTAAATGAAGGGTTTTCGAGATTGAGGTTCTCAATGATAGTTGAAGGAATTTTTTAGCCCCCAAAATGAATCTCCTCGATGATACCTTTCCAACGAGCTATCATACGTCTAAAACAAAGATCGTATGCAAAAGTTACGACCTCAGGAAGTTGATGTACTAACTTACCCAAACGGGGCCCATATGAATTTTGGCGCTTCATCTCCTAGGGTTAGGTTTTTGGATGTCTAAGACTTTTGGCATTCCTGTTTATTGTAAAAAGGCCTTTAGAGCCTCATTGTAATCATCTTCTTGCGAATGCGAGTAGCCGTCACATCTCTTCTCAGAGATAAGTTGCCGCCATTCTAGCGAGTCTTTCACTCTGTATTTTTACAGTCTGTACATTTCTTTGATTACTATAAACCATGTATTACTGTATATCTGTGATTATGGTTTCATCTCTGATACATTTCTGTTATATTATTGAATATTTGCAATATCTCTATGCATTTCTTTATTATATCTCCGCTCTCATTTCATGTTGAAAATAATCCGGATCATAGGAACATAGCACAAACCCATATATCTAAATGATGACCCCCAACCTTCTAGAAAAGACAAAGAGGAACTTGTGGACACTAAGGAACCATAAGGCTATCCTGGGGATGAGAGTTTCCTTCTTGCCTTTGATTAACTCAAGAATGTTGTTATATTATCTAGTTTTGATTGAGAAATATGTTGGTTGTTAGTAAGGACAATAATCTTTTTTTGTTTACTAAACAATCGGTTGATAATTCCCCATGTAATGAACAAACATGCTCATGTTTACTCGGTGGAGGTCCTAGTTTAGCCTATGGAAAGACGCCCCCACCAGGGATGTATGCACTCTTTTTTGTATATAATATGAATATATGACTATGCTTTAATTTTTTTTTTTAATTATAAATAATTTCTTCTTTTTTTCCCCTAGAATTAAAACTTTATTGTCTTACAATTGTTCTCAAGGCCAAAACATGTCTTCCATCCTCCATTAATCCTTTTCTCATTTCTATAGTCTAATTTAAGCATGTGATCAAGATGAACTCCAAGATATTTGTATGAGTTAACTTCCCTAAGTTGTTATTTTCATATAAAAAATTAGTGTGGGTAATATTTTTGTATTTGATTATCATAACCTATGTCTTAGAATGAGTTGCATTTTTGGATTTGATTATCACAATCTATTTCTTATTAGTGTTTACTAACATACCAATGCTATAACACGAATATTTGAGAATTCTTAGTTTTTTTTTTAGAGTAGAAAGACACCACATCATAAGCACATTATCATCAACATAAAGAATAATGATGATGACTATTCTAATTTAAGTAGTGCCAACATAATCTATTTCTTCCAAAAAAAACCCTATAGCCTGTCAATATAAATGCAAAAAATGGTAGGGGACAAGGGACAACTTGCTTAACTCTTATATTACAAGTAATTTCTTCCAACTAACCCCCATTGTAACACATATTAATAAAAATTTATCTCTATATTACTATTTACATATAAATATCACTAATATGGTCACATTGTACCTATATAATTTGTAACTCTCACATTACAAGATTTCACATATATACATACAATTTCATGGTTACATGCTAAATTAATATACATAACCTCTTTATTTGTGGGATGAGGGACTCCTTTTACATAACGATTTCACTTCTTAGCTTATATAAGTGTACACACCTCACCCCTTTCTCAATTCCAACCTTTAACATCCAAAAAGGAAACATGTGTTCTTAGTGTTAAACCCACACACATACACACATCCTCAAAACATACACAATATAACATATTAATTTATATATTATATTATATAATAAAAATATTCAATAAAAAACACCATTTTAAATATATTATTATTATAACACACATTATAAAATCAATTTTACTAACTTTGTTCACTACATTTGATTTCTTGCACAAATTCTCTCACCATAGATCAAATCATCTCATCCTTAGGTCCTTAAGTCGTTTAATTATGTGGCATGCATTTCAACTATCACATTTGTCTTTAAAAACAATTAAGACTTTACTTGTCCTTTCCCACTATCCCAAGGTAATCCAAAAAATGCCCAATAACAAAATACCTCCACATTTCCATTCAACATAGATTCCAAAATAATCCAAAACAAACATCCCAAACATTTCCATTCAACACAAATTCCAAAATAATCCAAAACAAATAATCAATAATAAAATACCTCACAAATCCAAGCATTTCCATTCACTATCCCAAAGTAATAAAAAAAACACTAAATAACAAAATACCTCCACACATCCCAAAATTTTCCATTCAACATAAATTTCAAAGTAATCCAAAAAGTCAATAATAAAATACCTTACACATCCAAGCATTTCCATTCAACATAGAAAATGCCCTATTTTAAATCCTTAACCATCACCATCCATCATTCTCCATCACATTGAATTAAATCATATGATAACCAATTGGGAATCTTATACACTTGCCAAACCATATAAGAACACCATAAATGTATAAGAACACCGTAAATGTATTACAATCTACTTGCAATCACAATCATAATAGTGAATGACATTGTCGTTACTAGACTTGCAAAATTAAAAAATATATTGATTATATATCATCATACACAACCCTGAACATAATAACCACATTCCTACTAGGATCGTATACCTATCAAACCACACAAAATGTATAAATATGAAAAACATGTATATTGAATAGATTCTTTAATTAAAATAGCATTTTTTATTTTGCTATTTTAATTTAAAAATAATTAAAAATAAAGTTAAAGTAATTTTAAAATGATATTTTTTGAATATGATTAAGAGAGTTGTTTGTAGGGGTGTCGATTCACTGGCAAGTGCTGTGTAAATGGAAAGAAATATGTAAAGGAGGTTTTAAGTTCGATTCTCATCTTGATTTACCCGTGCCCCATGCTTGCAAAAAAATATAGCAAACAAGAATCGACCCCATGTCACACGAGTAAAAAAAAAAACCGGAATCGACCCCATATCACACGAGTAAAAAAAAAAATATGTAAGAGAGTTTTGATGTAATTTTATATTGCTAAAATATCTATGGCTAGATTTTGAGTTATTATCTTCATTGTGGAATTTATTGGTTTTAGGTTTAGTGAAGTTCAGATTACCTTTTTTTTTTCGTTAGTTAGAAATGTTCCCGTAACCTACGGGGCCAACATGTCACACCAACCCTTAACATGGTTGGATTTTTGGGTGTCTCCTCCCAACTAAACTCACCCTAAGGGTATTGAACTCGGGTCGCCTAGCAAACAAAACCCACCCCTTAATCGATTGAGCTAGTAGGACTTGAGTGAACTCACATTGCCTTGGAGCTATACTCATTCATGATATTCATAAGGATAAAGGAGTAATTAAATGCCCACCCAATCATTTATATCTTAAAGTTTGGAAATTAACCAAGGAGAAATTTGGTGTTGTAATCAGTGCTAATAAGTTTGCTCTATGTATCATCCATGAATGCAAGGAAGCATTTAGGAGTTTCCATGTAAGTTCTTCCTTGGAATATATATATATATATATATATATATATATATATATATATAAGGATTATCTCAACTAGTTGAACCATCTATTCAAAGCATTTTGTAAATGGAGAAATCTTTAATCACAAGTTTACATCAAGTTGAGTCCCTTAAAATTACCAATAACTATTATGGTTGGTGATTGAGTTTCTCTCTAATATATATATTTTTATTTCAATAAAAATAAATTTTATGAATTAGATACATGACCCTCATCCATCCCAAGGGATGGATCACCCACCTGATACCAAATCCATTTGGTGGGATGACCTTGCAATCTTGGTTGTTGGGAATGAGTCCCTTTAGTGGGTGAAACCAACGAGCACATATTTGTGGATATGGTCTCTTAGCTAGTAACTAATATTAACTATCCTACATGAATTGATTAGAACATAATGGTTATCCTACATGAATTGATTAGGATATAATGGTTGTGGCTATGATTATTAGTTTAGTTATCAATAATAATTTTTAATTTTGAGTGAAGTTGATAAAAACAACCATAATTGTAAATTGTGGCTAACCACATAAACTATAAAAAAATTCTTTATAAATTAAATTAATCATAACACATTATAAATTAAACTGAAGTTGATAAGAACAACCATAATTGTAAATTGTGGCTAACCACATAAAGTATAAAAAAATTCTTTATAAATTAAACTAATCATAACACATTATAAATTAAACTAACCATAAAATTGATATACAATATATTATAATAATGATAATTTAATTTAAAGTTATACTTTAACTACACACCAAATTAATATATAAAACTTATTATACAATATATTATAATAATGATAATTTAAGTTAAAGTTATACCTTAACTACACACCAAATTAATATATAAAACTCAAGCTTTAAACATCATAAGTTCATATCTCAAATATTTTTTAAAAATAATCTTAAAAATCTTAAATGGTAACCACATAATATCTTGTGAAATTGGATGAACAAAAGGAAGGGTGGAAAACATTCTATTTTGAAATAGAGTTGTCATGCTTTTAAAAATCTGTACACGAAGTGGATTTATGAAATTACAACTACCTTAAAATAAGGAGATGAACAGTATAATTTGTAAAACCTTAATGCTAACTGTTACAATCAAAGCTTCTTCTACTATTATTTTTGGCCTATATCCAGCCAACTACGAAACCAAGTTGACTATATTAGCTATATCCAGCCAACTACGAAACCAAGTTGACTCTATTAGCTATGTAAGTGGACACTGTCATTTTGCACGGCAACAGACTCTCAGAGGTGTATATCTCCGTCTCCAATTCCTTACGATGTCCTTTCAAATAATTGTGGTAATTCTGGGCCTCAGTAGATCCTATGCTCTCTGCGACAATGCCTGTCCCTTTCCCAAGCATGCCTTTGTCATGAAGTAACAGAAAATCTGGCAGATAACAATCCTTGAACTGATCCATGAATATGAAATCAAAGTATGGGGCTGTCATTTCAATCAGGAACTCCTCTAATGAATCATCTAAATCACTCAACGTTCCTCTCAACATTATCACCTTTGAGGACAGTCCTGATGAAGAAAAATCAAGATTAAATTCTATTAGAATTAACTTCATGGAAGCATATCATTTTTAACCTCTAGTTTAAGACTACGATTCACATGTTACATAAAATCTAGATCACTCTTGATGTTCCTTTCAACACTATCACCTTTGAGGACGTTTTGATGAGGACAAATCACAACATAAAATTCTATTAAAATTCAGTTCATGGAAGCATATCCAATTTTTTAACCTCTACTCTAAGACTACGATTAACAAAATTACAGAAAATCTCACATTCTTGTGAACAAATCAATATAAGACATCAGCATTCAGATTTCAAACATACCCATTTCTAGCATTAAGTCTAGAGCTATGATCCAACAAAATATTTGAAGTTCAAAATTACAAGCATTCTGAAATCAAAATTCAGTGGCTATATGACAATTGCGTACTTATAATTTTTCACTGAGAATATACAATAGAACCACAATATGACTCGGATGATATTCTGTGGTTATTCTCATTCTCATGAAAATATGAGAATAATATTTTCATGTTATCAGTTAGTAATGACTCCCAGTGCATTGTTATGAAATAACTTTTATAAACACGAAAACACCTAGCAGTACTTCGAGAGCAAAAGAACTCTCAGCCCTCCCCCCCAAAAAATGCACATGGCAGGAAAAAATAGCTAGCAGTGCTTCGAGAGGAAAGAACTTCCATCCCAAAAAATATGCACCTGGCAATGGTTCAATTTACATGACAGTAACTAAATAAATTTCTTTGAAAAAGTTGCACCAAGCATTTTGTTTTCTGTTTGAAGGAAAGAGCTTTCCTGGAAGAAAAATGCTCTAATAACATCTAGATTTCACCTAGCATTTTGTTCTGTTTATTAAGGGAACAGCTTTCCCGGAAGAGAAATGCTCTAATAACATCTAGAAGGCTTGGAGGAGAGCTTTCTCATTCAGAATTTCAGAGATAAACAGTGTTTTTATTCCATTGAACATTGGCCTTAAATATAGGTTTAATTTCCTATGATCTAGAATAAACTTCAATCAACCCAAATTCAGCCTCAGACTTGGCTTTGGGCCAAAAAAAACCTACATAAAAATCATATGGATAGAGAAAGAGAAAGTAATAACGAACCAAAGATTAATAGGATCTGACTCTAGCTCACACAATCTACACAACTAAAGTGGTGAGATAGTGCACTGATCAGTTTTGGGAGAAACTGATATATAAGATAGAAATATATAGATTAAAATAGAGACCAATAAAAATCATGAGATTAAGGATGACAAAAACTTACATATGTCTTTTATATATATAATAATGTTCTAAAAGATTTTTCATATAAAATAAAGGATGCATTTTACTGATCATTTATGAATTGAAATCATAGTCACACACTATAGTTGATGAAAGAGCAATACTGCTCACCAAACAGGCAGAGAGACTACAATACCCATATCTGATATTATGTTAAAAGACGATCAGACAACAAAATAATTGAGTTGACATTAGAATTGAAGAACATTTCACCTGCATGCTCTATCATTGCTGTGGCAACTGCATAGTTATGTGGGTTCATTTCTATACAAATCAGCTTGCTGTCAGGCTTTGTCATCTTGGAAGCAATTCTAATGGCGGAGTAACCACAGTAAGTTCCGATCTCTAAGGCCACTTTGGGATCAAATTTCTGCACTGCAACATCTAGAAGACAGCCCTTCTCCTTCCCTAAAATTGGCATCCAACTACGGTCAGTAAAACTTTCAATGGCACTCACTACAGCCTCTGCATTTCCCCTCTGTGCATTTTGCTGGACATAGTTCAGCGCGGTTCGCTCTCTGCCATCAGAGGAATGGCCTGTCAGCCTTGCTCGTCCATCAAATGAAAATGTCACGTATGACGCGACCTTTGACACAAATTCAGATGCCATGGTGTTAATTGGTTGAGCACCAGGGCAAAGACGGACAGAAGAGTTGTAGATTTCAATCAGGGAAATCTTCTGGAGTATTATATAAAAAAGAATATCTACAGGAGTAGAAAAGGAATATGATTCTAAGCTTGGTAGATATATCTATTGAAATTCAACGTGCGAGACTGATTTCACAGACTGCTTAGATTGCAAGCGAATTTATTCCCAATGTCGACAAATTGGACTCTTGAGGACAACATGAGACTTTGTGTTAAAGCAAACAAGCAGCAGGATGCCTTTCTTCTGTGGGAGGATTACTAGTCTTGATAGGCGGACCAATTAACAACACTTTTCCACAAGCAACATGTAAACACAGGCCCACGTCATAAGGAAAAACAATATGTAAAAATAGATACCTCATAAGATTACGCAGGAAGGCATAAATATTTGGTCGTCTCTTGACTCATCCTTTATTCTTGCGCTCCAAAAGCCTATCAGAGGGAGAAATTCGCAAAGCCTCCATACTTGAATGCACTGCCCTGAGTATGAAAAAACTTCAATATAACGAAGCTCAAATCTCCATCCAGTTTTATTTAGAAAGAAGATTCGGATTTACTTGCTGAGAGTGGTTTTCATACCATCAGACAAATATAGTTGTAGTGAGAGAAACTTCTGACCGTTTTGATAGTAGACCAATATAGTTGGAGTGAGAGAAACTCCTCACCGTTTTGATAGGATTTGATATTGGCTCGGGAATAAAAGGCAATTAATTTTTTATTTTATTTTTTTAATATTTGTCCTTTTTAACAGATATTTTTCTCGAATGTAGTGGGTATAAATTTTGATCTTCAATTTTTAAAGTTTGTCATCTCAAATCAGTTGTAAAAAATGTGCTTGGGAGTTTTTGAATCCATTTCTATTTTCAGAATTGGATTTTAAATAACAAAAAATTAGTAATTTCTATAAATT
The DNA here is from genome assembly GCA_032191745.1 of Picea mariana. NCBI lineage: Eukaryota > Viridiplantae > Streptophyta > Pinopsida > Pinales > Pinaceae > Picea > Picea mariana. The sequence goes on along the minus strand of JASDQU010738952.1, from coordinate 24,549 downwards.
TAATCATTTCTTAAAACAATTAATTATCCCAATTTTAATATTTTCTATTTCACTGAATTCAAATAAAAATGTATGGAATAAAGCAATCAATATGATCGAAATACATGCACTAATTCTTGTGGAGTCCACATGATCGTTGGCAAAGTTAGTTTGAAATTTTAAACATATTATTAATATTTAAAATCAACTTTGATATTTGTTAAAAATTATTAATATTTAAAATAAATAAAATATTTTTAATAATGATGTTATATTTATTGATAATAATTTATAATCAGGATAGATTCATTTTAATTTTTGGATGAACTTAATAGATTAGGGATTAAGATAAATCTATGTTAATGATACTATATACCTGTTTTGATTATTATATCTATGTCCACTTGTTGTTTATATGTATTTATTTATTTATATATATTTTAATATATTTTATTATTTTTAATTTATTATTTTCTAAATTTTTTACTATTATTCTAATGAATACTGCTACATAAACATCTTTCCTAAAACACTAACCATTTTTATTATTTATCTAAAAAAAATTAATATAATTTTAGTTAAAAAGAAAACATAATTTTATAAAAAAATATATTAATAACAATTAAAACGAAAAAAAATATTAATAACAATTAATTACGTTTTAAGGCAAAGTTGATGCTCATGACGAGGCGTTGGTTCGTGAATGGTGTGAGGTGAGCATAATTCATTTGTCTAAAAGAGGCAGCCTTCCGAGGCAAGGCAAGTGTAAAGACGTGACCGTATCCGGAATCGGGTTCCGTTTTGGTCGGTGTTGAGGAATTTGCGACTTTTTCATTAACTTCAATAAAAGTTTGGGTTAGGCTCTCTTTTGATAAATTTAAGTTTGGGTTAGGCTTTCTTTTGATAAATTTGTTTGAATCTAGTTTTTGAAAATGTTGTACTACATTGTCAAGGTCGTATTTAGATTTAATCGATAGAATTGACCAAAAAAAATTCGCAGTATAACGTAAGGAAATGGATAAATTTATAAGAATTTAACTTATTTTTAAAGAAGGTATGACAATTTTTATATATATTATTTTTTTAAAAGAAAAATAATTATCTTATTTTTTTTTTAAATAATTTTTTTTTCTATTGAAAGCATTGTTATGACTAGATACCTAATGTATAAAAACAAATTAAATAACATGGAAGACAATAAGCTTCCTAAAATTGTTTCAAAATTGAGTCGTAATCACTATTGACTCAAGTCATGATGGCATAAAGATGCTCAATCTTGACTAAACTATTGGGAAATCATGGAAGACACCATTTTGCAGAGTAAAGATACTATTAAAAATACCATCAAATCAAAATTTAAGGAGAAAATGTGGTGTGATAAAAAGTTAGAGGAAAAAAGAAGGTTGAGGTATTATAAGGGTGTAATCAACCCTAATTTAGAAGATCAAAATTATCTATCTGTTTTGACTAGTGTAAAGAAAAAAATAAGCATTGCTAAGATAAGAACAAATTTTCATTAGCTCCATAGTGAAACTGAGCTTGATCAATTCCTAAAACACCATGGGATGAAAGAGTGTGCCACCTTTGTGACACTAAGAAGGTTGAAGATGAAAAACACTTTCTCTTATATTGTCCATCATGTTATCGCGCAGTTTGTATTTTGGGTCACAGGCTACAGGATAGTGGACAAACTGGCGTAACAGGAACCTTCCCCACCCAATGTCACCTCGATGTGGAGGTTCTTTCTGTTTAGGGGGGTTAGCTCAGGGGATACATCCCCGATAACCTGGGGTTTGAAGAGGCAAAGAATGGAAGGTCAAGAGTTAAGGTTTTTCCCTCCTCGCAGGTTACCACCAGTATCAGATAATCCGGCTAATCAACCAAATAAGAAGTGAAGTCCCTGTTGAAAACACCTGCCTGGAACAAGATGATAACAATGCAATACAATATTTGCAGGCTATAACTCAAAGGGTTAGTACTTCTTAACTATCCGATTTCAATTAATAAGTAATATAATAGACAAGATGAAGTCAACGTTCTGCTAAATAGCCTATGTAAGATCACCGATTTATCAATGTCTACAAAAGTGACCAAGCCAAAAGTATTTTCAATCAATAATTGTTCAATAAATGCTTGACGTCATCAATTTAATTGCTTATTTAATGGTCAAAAGGGTTGCTGCGTCAGGTGTGACGTCAGCCTAGGTTAGTAGCGTTAGGGTTAGTTAGGGTTTCAAAAATTTAAAGTTTGAAAGATGATTTTTGTACACTTCAAGCTCAACGTTGGAGAAATTACCAGTGCCTTAGGGTAAATGGAGTCAAAGCAAGGGCAAAAGGTCTCGGGAGGACTCAAACTTAGAGACTGGAAGGTAGGGTTCCAAGGTGCTGCAATGACAGGGCCTTGGAATCAAAACCCTAAGGGAAGGAGGCTCACTCCGATGTTGCTTAAGCAAGGCCTCGTGCTCCTTCCTCTTTCTCTAAATACACTTGACAAAATGGCTAGCTTCAAAATACAGATTTAAGGGAGAAAGTGTTGCAAAGGCAAGGCCTTCAAACCCTAGGAGGTGAAAACCCTAGGTGTAGATTCAACTAGGCCTAGGACGTATCCTCTTTTCAATCTACAACTTCAACGATAGCTCAGAAAAAGGGAGAAAAGTGTAGCAACGGCTAGGCTATATCTTCCTTCTTCAATGGCTAAAATTATTTCTCAAACAAGGGGGCATATAGCAATGACCTACTTGTTTGCTTGCTACCTAGGGTTTCAAGATTCAACAATATAATAGCAAATGCAAGAAATTAAGCCTACAACCATTCACTTAAGAAGTTTTGCATGAAAAATTCACTTACATATCATGAAGAATGCATAATCAAACCCTAGTTGTAAACCTTCCTTGAGAGAAACACCATATATGCCAAGAGAAATCCTCCAAGAAGAGTTGCACCTCACTTGAAACACCAAAAATACCAAACAAAAGGCTAAAAGATAGTATCTCACAAGAGAGTGAGTTGTGTTATGTTAAAATGAGGGAAAAACGTCCTCAATATATACCAATCCATGACCTTTTAATTACAAAATAGGTCATCAAAACAGCCGACAAGGATGACTACAAAATTTACACTGTTTTTACATTAAATGCTAGACAAATGACATAAAATGAGCAAAAGGTGGGACGTCAATCCCTTCTGAGGGAGACGTTGGCCCCTTTTGGGCATATCCAGCATCCAAAAGTGAGACGTTAGCCCTTCTAGGGCTCCTCCAAGCTGCCACACGTGCCAATAACCTCAACACACTGCCACACGCTCAAGATAACGTCCAACTCTCCTAGGTGATGTCCTATCCATCAAGGGGAAAACATTCCATCTGAAGTAGGTGACCCCCCTAGGTCGGGCTCAACCAAAGTGTCCTGGATGGAACGCCCTTCTTTCTTCATGTGCAAGGTCTCATCATAACGTTGTCCTGTCTCTGCCATCACAACAACCATCTGATGGGCTCTTCAACCCCATGGAGGTCCGAGCTAATCATATCCCCATGTCTACCGGTCCACTGGTACCTGTCCATCGGGTATGGTCCTGCACATCAAAAGATTCGCCCTCCATGGGCTCATTAGTCCTCGGGATCATAGCAATGTCAATCATATCTCATCATTAAATTTATCAAATACATGCATAAAACCCCTAGCAATCGTCTAATAGCTCAAAGACATTACACTGACCTACTATACAAAGTTGAAGAAATAAACAGAATGACCTATTGGGCCAGTATCCATAAGAAGAAGAAAGTTTCCAAAGAAGATTATTCAAGCCATGTACATGAAGTGATATTGT
>JASDQU010738952.1:0-10549 GCA_032191745.1 Picea mariana | reverse complement strand
GGTCAGATTTGCTATTTCTTCAAAGTTGATTGATGAAGTGGATTTGGATGTTTTATCACTTGATATATGTGGCATAGTGTTGGGGAGTCCTTATCTTTATGATAGAAAAGAAATCTTCTTCTGTCATGAGAACAAATACCACCTTACTAAGGGGGAGTGGAATATATTGTTAGATCTCACAACATGAGGGTAAACACAACAATTGTTATTGCAGGACAAATGAAGAGACTCATAAAAACTAATAAGAGATATGTACTCATGGTCATAAGGGAGAAAGATGTCGGAACATCCGACGCTTTCCAAGGATGTGATCCTTCTCATAAGAAATAATTACTTGATATTGTTTCTAAGTATGATGATATTTTCCAGGAACTAGTTGGATTACCTCCTAAGAGGGAAATCCAACATGAAATACATCTTCAACAGGATTCTCTTGTTCCTAATGTGGGCATGTACAGGATGTCAGTTGTAGAGATGACACATATCAAGAAGTAAGTACAAGGCTTATTGGATCAAGGGGTCATCAAGCCCAACACATCTCCTTGTGGTTCTTTGTTCATGATGGTGCCAAAGAAAGATGGTACATGGTGAATGTGTGTCGATTACTGGGCCTTAAATAAAATCACAGTGAAAAATCGATACCCTCTTCCTCGTATAGATGATTTACTTGATCAGTTAAAGAATGCTGCTTGTTTCACTAAGTTGGATTTGCATAGTGGATACCATCAGATCAAGGTTGCAAAACAAGATGCATGGAAGAATGCCTTTAAAACCAAACAAGGACTGTTTGAGAGGTTAGTTATGTTGTTTGGGATTTGTAATGCTCCGACAACCTTCATGTGTGTGATGAATGATGTGTTCAGGCCTTTTCTAGATGATTTTGTGATTGTATATTTAAAAAACATTCTTATATTTAGTGGGACTTGGGATGAACATGTGATGTATGTAAAGAAAGTGTTGAATACTTTGCAAAGGGAAAATTTGTATGTAAAATTGTCCAAATGTGAATTTGGAAAGATCGCACTTGTGTACTTAGGTCATATTGTAGGAGGGGGACAATTAAAAATCGATCCTTCCAATATTGATGTAATTGTAAATTGGCATGAGCCCAAAAGTGTAACCGAGATGTAGAGATTCTTAGGGGAAGTCCAGTATTGGAGGAGGTTCATTTCAAAATTCTCCTTTATAGCAGCTCCTTTGCATGACTTAACCAGTGTGAAGAAAACTTTTCAGTGGGGATGAAAGAAACAAAAAGATTTCGACACTTTGAAGGAAAAGATCAGTACCGCACCAGTATTATCACTGTCGAATCTTCAACTTCCCTTCGAGATCGAGATAGATGCCAACGGATACACCATGGGTGCAATATTGATGCAATATCGTCAGCCTATCTGTTACCACTCTGAAACTTTTAACCAAGCTATTGTTAACTATCCTACATATGATACATAGTTGTATGAATTAGTTCAAAGTGTAAAGAAATGAAATCACTACTTGTTAGGGAAGGAAACAACCATACATATAGATCATCAACCCTTACAGTATCACCAAGCACAAACCAAACTACAACAATCTCGACATTACAAATGGATGGGTTTCCTACAACAATTTCATTTGGTAATTAAGTACTAAAAGGGTACAAGTAACAAGGTATTTGATATGCTTTCTAGACCTCCTATTGCTGCTTCTATGATTTTGAAAAATTCTTCTTTATCTCATGATATCTATATGGAACAATATGCCATTGATGAATATTTTAAAGAAGTATATGAGAAGTTAACCCATGGTGCACAGGTAGAGAACTATTGTCTGCAGGGAAACCTACTCTACCATCTTGGAAAGCTATGTATTCCTATAAGTGAACGAGTCCATGTAATATGAGAAGCTCACACTTCTCTCATGTTTGGGCATTTTGGGGTAGGAAAAAATATGGCTCATTTGCAGAGGTTTTTTTACTAGCCTCAAATGAAAGCGATTGTAACTAAATATGTAAAGGGGTGTGTGATTTTTTCTACTTGTAAGCCCATTAATAGAAAAATGGGGCTATACTCACCACTACCTGTTCCATCCCATCCATGGGAAAGTATCTCAATGGATTTTGTAGGGGGTTTACCAATGTCGAAAAGGGGTCATGACTATTTGTATGTTGTAGTGGATAGGTTCAGCAAGATGTGTATCTTAATGCCATGTGTTGGAACACATATATTTTTATAAACTTTAGACTTTAAATAGATTTCATTCCCGTTTAAATAAAAAAAACGTGTGCTTGATTCTCACCATTGATGTAGTCTCCCATTTAATCAAACGATCCTAATATATTAAAAGTTATGGAGCCGCCTACTCATTAGCGAGTCAAATCACTAAAGACTACTTTCAAAATGTCGGGTTTCGGAGTTTCACGATTGCAAAACTTTCAACATGTAACAACTCCAAAGTCCCAATAGCCGAAATCGTGAAAATATCTTAAGCATTAAACCAAATTAATTAAAGATTAAAAATGATTAATGGTTAATTAATCATATCGCAATTTCCTGTTTCAGGGATCCTACATGTAGAGACTATCAAAGTCTCCATATCCGAAATCGCGGAATTTTATTAGGTTAATCATGATTATTTAAAAGGGTTAAACATGATCAAAATTAATTAATCACATCACAATTTCACGTGTTGGAAGTCATACCTTGAAATGTTATAGGATATCTCGAGATCCGAAATTCCTAAATTTACTGAACGATAAGTGTAATTAACTGATGCATTAATGACGATTATCATGTAATTAATCCTTCACTGAATAATGACTTGGATAAATTCAAGTTTCATCTGTGCTTTTCCCTAAAATTAATGACATTAATAGTTGATTTATGACAATCATTCCAAATGAGATCCTGGACCACCGCCTAAATCTAACTCATTAAAGAAAGTAAATGTTTTTTTAGTAGAGGTATTGATAAATCGAAGCAGTTAAAAGGAAGAGATATTTTCATTCTGAATCACATTCGCGTTTTCTCAGAGCAAGCTTAGTGAGATAATAAGTCTTGTGCATTTTCTGTGACAGGTAACAAAGTGTTGCGTTTACTACTCCCATGGCTCCGCGAAAAATAGTTAAAGGGACTAGTGAGAACTCGAGCCAAAACATAGATGTCTTCTCAGACACATCACTGAGAGCTGTGGAGACCATAAAAACTTGGACGCAGGTCTGTAATATCATACAATACGAGATAAAACATTGTCCTGAGGAGTTAGATGATGAAGGCACCGAGACTCAGGAGACAAAGCTCAAATACATAGCCCAATCAGAGCTGCATAAGGTAGGTACGAGGCTGAGGCTCATTCCATATAATGACATCATAGGCTGGGCCCTAGAAAACGTTGACGTTGCTACCAGGACCATCTACAATGCGTAGAAAGATGTTGTTGGATCTTTCTACCCAGAACATGTATAAGTGATGTACAAATTGTCCCCAACATTCAAACACACTTATAATGCTGACTTTTTAAAAAATTTCAAGGAAGAAGAGTGCCCAAAAGGTGTGAAGAATTACCTTGATTTGATCAAATATTGGTGGGCACACCTCGAGAAATTCAGAGAAGACACCCATGGCATATACACCACCGCATCATTAGAATCTCATATGATGTATGTGGCCATGATGCTCTGTAGAATTTTTGGGAGAGAAAACTCTGCCCACTTCCTATTATCATGGGTACCGATCATGCATGAAGTTGCAGAGGATTTTCCATTCAATTGGGCCAAAATATTATCAGACAGTCTGGCCCAAGAAATCACCGAGTATCAAGCATTGAAATCCAAGGGATGACCTGCCTCATTTTACATGTCAGCTTATCTTATGGATGCCATTTGTTTTATGACACCTTTTCCTTTGATGGGCTGGATCTGGACTACGGACAACACTGAAGAAATACATCCTTATCATTCAAAGCTATGGGAAGATAAAGAGAAACATTTCTTTTATGAAATCTGCAATTATGTGGTGGTGCCAATGCATATCGCCATATATGGGTACCCACCTCCCAAGATTTCTAATATAATGGTAGCCAACCTAGGGAAGATAGCCGACTGGTATATTGAAGAACATTTTTCCTATATCAGGGTTTTCGGTTGCTCGGTTCCTTCGCACGCCTTGCCCAAGTTTCTACTAGACCGATTGGTGTGCAGAGAAGTAGTGCGACAAACTATACTGGGCGGAGTCAGTAAATAGATAAAATCCTTGCAAAAAAAGGTATGGCCTACTTTTCCCTTGCATATTGGTATGTTTTCACTTTCAGATTTCGGCCATTTGAAAGTAGAGGCCATGACCCTGGAAGGAATTAATCTTGTCGATATTGATTTGAAGAAACACGATCCTCAAAAGATCATGGGAAACCACATGGCCTCTTGTAATTTGAGAAGGTAAGAGCATGAAGATTCTCCTCATGATGATATATTATGAGGGGTTAGATCCTATCATAAAGTTTTGAGCTGATTCCAAACTCTGGCTCCAGACCAATTGGTCGAATTCTAGAATTTCCAAAGGCATAGGAGAAATAGCCTTACGAAGGTCTTGCAGGGAGAAATCCCCACACTCCTAGATACACAGGAAATTGAGGTCCAGAGTTTAGAAACAAAGAACTCTAGTGGACAAGATTCTCAAGAAAGATGGGAGAAGACAAAGGTTTTGACTCAGAAAGGACCAATGTCCATGCCAGACAAATCAACTACTCACATGCTCGGGAAACAACCATTCAACGAGATTGGTAGCCCTATCCAATCTATCACACTTTTATAGTTCAATAGAGGTAACCCGAGTGCTGAGGTAGTGTTTATAGAGGATCTTACACCTATTACGGCTGAAGAGATGCCTCCTTTTGAATTCTTTTTTAATAAGAAAAGAAGGGTTGTGGTAAAGAGAGAACTGCACCAGAAGGAAGGCACAGCTATCAAAAGACACAAGGTGTTATTTGATGGATAGGTCTTCGAAGAGAAAGACTTCGCTACAGAGGTGTCAGGCTCTCTGGGATATTTTGTAACGACAAACCAATTTTCAGTTGGAAATTTAAAAGAACGATTGAAGTAGAAGGACCTGTTGGTAAGCCAATTGCAAAATCAAGTGAAAACCGTGGAAAAGAATGCTAGGAGCGAGATGAAAGAGATTTTTGAGCATATTAGAGTGTGTGATACCCAGGAAATCCAACAACTCAAATCCAGTCTCGATGAAATGCATAAGAACGCACAAGTGAGTAGAGAATGGGCCTTTCAGCAGAGAGAATTAGTAAAACAGCTATAGAATAGAATAAACTTGATTGAAAATACGACTATAGATATGAGAGTTTTCCAAGTGAAGGAATTGGAGGTGCATGATATGCTGGGATCAACACAACAAAGTCTTTTCACTAAGGTAGAAGCTGTCCAAAACCATTTTCTGGAGGTAGACCAAGCTTTGAATAATATTTGTTTAAAAGAGAGAGAGGCTATTGTTGCTCGAGCTACTTTCCAAGAAGTATTTGTGTCATTAGCAAGAGAAGGAGTATCTATGGTCTCTATATTGTCTCCTTCAAATCAAACCAGAGGCGATATTATACTAAAAACCTGAGAGACTAACATAGCCGAAAGTAAAAGAATGGCTAAGGAAGTGAAAAAGGCTTGTGAAGAAACTTTTCATTCACTCGACAAAAAGTCATTAGGATTTGGAAAATCTAAAATATCTAAAGTCTTAGGACAATTTGATATAGTGAAGCATCAACTTAATATCAAGACAAACATGGAAGAGGCTCGAGCTAAAATATTGAAATTAAAACAGATTGATATGACTCAGATAGATAGGTGGCTAGTGAAATCCAGTCTGCAGCTACATTCTATAGTTTTAGAAGATAGGAGAGTGGAAGATAGAATGCCTCACTTATAAAATAAATTGTATATTTTTGAGGCAAACGATTTAACAAAGCCATCTAAATTGGTGGTACAATTTGTGGGCATGTGCGTTAAATGTGTTGAGAAAGGAAAATGAAACACTTCTGGGAACCAATGAGACAACCTATGCACATCATTTTTACAGATCATGATTAGTAGACCAGCTATTTTTTGAGCTGGAGAACAAGAAGAGAAAACATCTCTGCCAGTGAGACGAAAAGACAGAAGAGATGCAAGTGAATCGTTTTGAATTTTACATTTTGTAATTTTTACTATTTTAGAAATAAGGAGAATTCCAACCGTTTAGGGTTGAGAACCTTTTGTATAAATACATCTTTCTAAGATTGAACACAAGATTCTTCTTGTTGTATTGTGACTAAGAAAACTCATCCTTTGTGAGTATTTATACAAGTGCAGACAGAGATTCCAAATTTTGTGTAGTTTGAGTTATGTGCTCTTCTTGTATTCCATCTCTACAATTTTCTTTATGTTACTCCTTGATAAGTGAAAGATTGCAAATTAGTACAATATCTACTGTAATCAGATTTTATTTATTTATTTGATAAGAAAGAGGTTTTTCCTTTGTATTTGCTATTAGAAAATACAAGACCTGCAAGCTACTTGGATCACTACATCATATATCCTTTCAGGGGTACATTCTACATTTTCTTCTACTGCAAACAAGGTAAGATTCATCTGTAATTGATGCCTCATTTTTCTTGACAGTTTTGTAATTTCCTCCCTCATCACTCAATTTTATTAATTGACTTAGACGATGAAACACATCCTCTGTTTTGTTCATCTATTAATTTCATTTGAGGATTTAATTCTTACACAACTAATGGAAGAAAAAGAACTTTTAAAAACATTCCTTAATTTCTTGATGCCTGACATTGTTCTTTGAGCCTTAAGTTTAATATCAGGAACAACATATTTTTGGCGCCATTGTCGGGGACGGAGAAACAAAGTTATTTTTCCCTGGGAGAACGACATGGTAAGTTTCTCTCTTAGATAGTGAACAAATATTGAATACATTATAAGGCTAATTTTTATCTTTCACTTGGTGACTCCACAACTAATAAACTAGCATTCGGTCGAAGGAATACCAAACAGAACCCAGACGATAAGAAGAATGTGCCTGTATCTGACCCTGAAAAAATATTTAATCCAAGGGGATACCTCAAGCAGACCACTGCATCCACAAGTAAGGTTTACCAACCTAAGCCCACATAGTCTAATGCTAAGGTTCCACCTGAACAATTAACTCCGCAAGAGGGTTCCACCCAAATCCATTTCAGAGAAACATCAACTGATAGAATTGAAGCTGAAATCATAAACCCAGAATTGGTTTTACTTGAGATAAAGACTGAAAATGATTCAACTACCTCCTTTACCAATAAAGGTAAAGGACCTATCTCGATACCTACTTCGATTGATATTCCATCAGTCCCCAAAGTAAAGATTCTATCTTCCCGAAGTTTTGAAGAATATATCTTACACTTTGATTCAACTCATGTTGGTTCTCCCATTTATATATCCTGCAAATCTGAAGAACCTAGTCCTCATCTCTCTTTTCCCCCCTTTTCAGATTATTTGTCTCCCGACGGTTAGTTCCCAGAACCTCTTTCGCTTCATCCCAAAGTAGCCGAAAGGTCACTGCGCATTTTTGAAAATGCTCTCTACAATATCCAAGTTTCATCTCCCAGATTATCAATGGCTGCTACCAGAGGAGGTGGTGTCGGCGGAGGTGCTGTCAGAGGTGGCGGAGGTGGAGGAGGAATTGGTGCTGGAGGGGGAGGAGGAGGCGGTTAAGGACCACCCCCACCTCCTAGAATTTTTGCTAAAGTAGTTGCTAGGTATGCTCCTTTAGTCCTCCCATTTCCTCTCCATGATTTACCCAAAAACTATATGAAAAACCTGCTAAAGTTCACAGGAGAGGGAGACTTAACTGCCACTGAGCACATAAATTTTCTCGATCAATTCATCGATATCCTTGGCCTCAATCACGAGGATGATTATTCAAGGCTCGTAGTTCAAACTTTCGAAGGAAAAGTGAGAACCTGGTTCCGAGGGATGCCGGTGGCTTCTATAAGAACATATGATGAGTTAGAAAATGCCTTTCTCAGACAATGGGGGGAGAGGAAATATCACCTTTATTATTTAACCGAGTTTGGAGATCTAAGAAATAAAAATTCATAGACAGCTCTTGAATTCACTTTGAGATTTAATAAACTATATAATAAAATTCCAGTTGAGGTTAAACCTTCACAACCTGCAGCAAAAGTGACTTCCGCAGGAGCTTTTGAGCCTGAATTTGCCTTACTGTTAAGGGAAAGGAGATCTGCCGACCTCACAAGAATGCAGGATGATGCTATAGAAATAGAGTCAAATTTGATGGCATCAAGAAAGTTAAAAGCTAAAATTGAAACGGGAAATAAAGAGACCAGACGATTTAGAGAACAAGCAGGACCTTCCGGATCCGGGAGGTCTGTAGAAGACAAAGTGGATGATATGGAAAAAATAATCAAAGAATTATCAAAAAAAATCTCGAACATGGAACTGGACCAAGATAAAATAGATCAGTTCACTAGAAAAGATTTCAGAAGGAAACCTAACACTCAAACACAACAAAGACAAATAAAAAATGAAGATCAAAAGATTCAGACCGCATTTAAAAATGAAAATTTTATAGGAGGATATGACATGCAAAACTTTGAGGAGTTAGAGGAAGACATGAATAATATTAGTGATGATGATCAAGAACCTCATTTGATGAGGCAATATCATGAAAGGTCTTTAGGCGCAGAATACATGTTTAATAATGATGATAGCATAAATATTACAAAAGATTATGCTTTTCAAGGAATCGTCGATAATATAATGGTCGAGCTTCAAAAAAAGTATAATTTAAGGCCTAGAGATAGAAATGTCACAACTTCCCAACCGAAGAAGATCTTGACGATAAGTAAAGAGAGTGAGGTAGCTCAATCAGTAGTTGAAACACAGACTGCCAAAACAAAAGTAGTTGAAACACAAATTGCCAAAACAAAAGCAGTGGAAATTTCGACTGTCAGAACAAAGACAGTCGAAACGAAGCAACACAAACTAATAGATTAGAAAAAATGGAGATAGAGATCCCAACCAGAGAAGCCGAAAAGACAACGAGGAGTTTCAATCTAGAAAACAATATTAATAATATCAAGATCCTTGTACCTCTAGTTGAATTGGAAGAAAACCTTACATATAGAAAACTAATTGCCAAAACGATAAATTTCTCGGATGTTGAAAGTCACATGGATGATATAAATCTAGATGATGATAAACCTACTATCATGTTTGTTCCACATTTTGAAAATGCAAAAGATTATGTCGCTCCTTTTTACATTACACTGACTGTGCATGATCATCTGATCCATAATTGTATGTTGGATTCTGGAGCCTCCCACAATTTGATGCCCAAAGTTATTATGGAAAATCTGGGCCTTGAAATTACCAGACCATACAGAGATCTGTATTATTCTTTTGATTCAAGAAAAGTTAAACGTATGGGTATGATTAAATATTTAGTGGTTAATCTTGCACATATTCCTATTAAAAGTATTCTGATGGATGTAGTTGTTTTTGATGTCCCTGCAAAGTATGGCATGCTGTTATCCAGGTCTTGGGGCACCAAACTTGGAGGATCCCTTCAACTCGACATGATGTACGCTACAACCTCGATCTTCGGTGGACAGTTCACCTGTCTGTATAGAGAAACAAGGTTGGCATACACTGTAAGTGACCCACAAAATCCAAACAATTACCCTGTTTATGTCGTCGATCAGGATTTAGAAAACTGTATATTATCTATCGATGATGATTTAGATGAATGTATAGAAGAAAATTGTACAGAAAAAGAAAAAAATAGAAAAGACAAATAAAAATGTAAATAGTACTGGAGTTTGGAAAATGTATTTCGATGGTGCTTCGTCTTGTGAAGGACAGGGGCTGGGGTGTTGTTTGTGTCACCCGAGGATGATTTTATCATTCCCTTCTCCTACAGATTACAGTGGGACATTGATTATACCAATAATGTATGCGAATACGAAGCCCTGGTCTTAGGATTAGATGTTGCCAGGAAGCTGAAAATTGAAGATATGATAGTTTATGGTGATGCAGAGTTAATTGTAAAACATATAAAACAACATTACCAGGCCAAATACCCAAGGCTAAATTCATACAAAAATTGTGCCTGGGATTTGATTGAGAATTTCTTCTCATCTTTTAATATCCATCACATCCCCAGAATGGAAAATCAAAAGGCAGACTCATTAGCCAAAGCAGCTGCGCCATTTTTACCTCCTACTATCCTCAAACTAAAATATCACATATAAATGAGGCACAGACCCTCAATACCAAACAACATTCAACACTGGCAGGTCTTCAAAGACGATGAGAAAATCAGACAATTCCTAGAAATGTTGGACGGATTTTCTAAAATGCATATTGACCAGGAAAATCAGAATGACCCTGCTTGAATCATGCAGGAAGGGGAAGATCCTTAGGAGTTTCAAGATAAGATCGCTAATCACTGCATGTTGGTGCTGAAAAATAATCAGATCCCTAAAGATATGATTCCTTTGGAAAGATTATTCGATCATG
>JASDQU010738951.1:269623-279848 GCA_032191745.1 Picea mariana | reverse complement strand
ACCCCCCTTGCTCCAAACAAGTTACTGCCTACCCCCCCCTTTGAGTAAACTGCCATACCAGTTTCTCATACCATCGCCGCCTCATGACATCACACTCCACTACCTCTAATTATAAGTCATGCGTCATTATTCTTCCACCGTACCTTTTCCCCCCAATCACTAGTCACACGTCACATCCCATTCACTTGTTCCTCCACTCCCTATCCTCCACGTCATCCTCATGAGCCTGTCACCTATATGTTACCCTCCACCTCATCCTTGAGATATCCATTGGATAATCAATGCATCCAAACATATTCGTTAAAACTGTTGACTTCTCCCCCGTGCCCCAACAAATACCTGTTCGTCCATATAATCACATTTTTCACCATTTCTTCACCATTCGCAATCTAGAAGCTATTGAAATCATCATCCTCTTTTCCTTTTTGCCTTTAACCACCATTAATATTTGGACAGTAAAGTCAGCGTCGTTACATTTCAAACTTTTGTAGGTACCAATCGAAGTGATGGAGTCAAAGTACAAACACTCAGAGATCGATGACAATCCATTCCTCCCACCTCCCATAGACCTTGATCGGATCCCTCCATCCTAAAAAGATTACTTGAACTCAGAAACCAAATGTGAATTTGATTTTTCTTATTTACACTCATGGTTCAAAGACACCTTCCTAGACCAGAGTAATGATATTGGAATTTGAGTGTCTAATATCCCACTGCATATTTTTCCCCAAATTCATCATTTCCCTGAGTTCTCCCTCAAGTTCTAGCTGCATTATCTTCCCAATCAGAGATTTATCATTTCATCGTTCGAAGAGACCCTTTTTCACCATCACAACCGAGGCCATTGATCAGATGATGCAAATACCTAGAGTTGAATTCGTTTCCCTTTTTACCATTGAGATTCTAACTGAAATATACCAAAAATGTTCCTTTCCCCAGAGAGTGCATATTTTTTATATTTGCCTCCCGAGAGTACCCAATTTCCCAATAAAAAACACCCCTACCATTCCCCTATTTTCTCAAAAAGAGGTAACCAAGTCATTTCATCCTTGTGTTGTCTTCTTGGGTACTATTTAGATGAATGGGTGGACAAACCCATCTTGGGTTTCTTGTCCATTATATCCATAGAAGAGAAATCCACCACCTAGTTCAACTTCAGCTAATGTTCGTCCGATAACATTCCCAAGAAACTTTTCAAATTTTACACCAAAGGAATGTTCTGGTGTTCATCAATAATGGCCTACATGTTCCTGTTTTTCTAGTCAAAGAATTTTTCTTTTCTCCTACAGAAGCTCAACATATATGGAAATCCACAACTAGTTATAGACTCAACATCATTGGTAAGGAGGAACTCATCTGAGTTTAGTTTTAAGCATTTCGTTGACCAATTTTACCATCCAGTGGTAAGCTTGTTAAGTGGGCGGGAAGAGCCCAGAATAAACGAAGAGATTTAGAGGATCCTACACCTATAATACCTTCCTAAAATAGGGGTTTGGTATTTATGTTACACGTCAAAATTACTCACTTTGGTAGTGTCGCAAGTGTCGTCATTACAAAGGTCACAAGTGTCGCATTTTGCTCACAAGGTCGCAAGTGTCGCATGTTTCTCACAAGTGTCGCAAGTGTCATGCTGCCATGATGCCTATGTCATGCCTATAACGACATGAGAAAGACACTTGAAACACCTCAAACATCTGATTTGGAAGAGGAAGAAATGAGTCAACAGGCTTGCAAACCTTTTGCCATCTGAAAGCACCTCAAAAACTGAGTTTTTGGAGAGGAGCGCTCCCCCTTACACTATATCGGAGCGCTGACGCTCCCCCTTACACTATCAGGGAGTGTTATAATGCTCCCCTGGCCGTTTTGAGAAAGTACTATAGATTTTGAGGGCGTTGGCGCCCCTTAAAGCTTACTAGGAAGCGCTACAGCGCTCTGATGGCCCTTTTGAGGGAGCGCTACCTATTCTGGGTAGTTGTTAAGTTGTTGAGATGAATGGGGGAAGGATCCTTTCATTCTTGGAAGGTAGTTGGATTCGAATCCCTAGTCCAGCCATGATCTTAGGGCAGGTCCTCAACTGAAGGAGGCAAATCCTCAACTTCCTCGAGGATATCTCAAGTGGTTAAGCTCCTCTTAACCTATATAAGAAAGCTTTCTAATGGTGAAAGAGGGATTGGAAATGGAGAATTACACCAAACTTATGATCTCATAAGTGGTGCTGGAGCTGATTGGGGGAAGAACTACTAGCATGAAACCTATGATCTTGGAGGAAACACACAGTCAGCTAGAAGAGAGTGATCAATGAAGATGCTATTATCCAAGTTGTGGATATTTCAGGCAAGGGTTAGATGAAGAGGACTTAACAAAGCTGTTGCATTCACATCTACGATTGTAAGTATTGTTGTCGTTATTCTCATTAATATGACACGCTTGGCCTATTTATTTCTAGTTTGTGTCTAATGTTACAAGAATTTATCATTAATTGATAGATCTGTTTTCAAGCTAACATCAATGAAGTAGGAAGCAGTTGTATCTTGTTTTTCTGCAGAACTCAGCGAGGAGCAAAGGATTGGAGCACAACTCAGAGTGTGCAGGGACAAACGTCGATAAAAAGGTACCTCTATCATCCTTTCTTCTCATGTGTTAGTTTAGATAGATTTGAAAGGAAGTCAGTGTCCATGTTAAGCATTTTCTGTCTAGAATTAGGGTCAAGCTCTTAGAGGCGATCTACTTGTCCACAGGGAGATTTTCCTACAACAATTTATACCAGGACTACACAGATATCAGAGTCTATGGGTGTGATATACTCCCCTACAAGCTGCCAAAGTTCCTTCCTGTCAGGATATTTTCCCTAGAATACATCAGACAAATGATCATCTTTGATGACATTCATTTTGTGGACTTTAAAAAGAAATAGTAGCCCAGGATTAAAGGTCAAATAGGTTTGTTCATTTGCAATAGCAGAGTGGCAAGAGAAGAATAAAACAAGTTGTTACTAGAGAATGAATTTCAAGCAAAGTTTCCCATGGCATTATGATCCTTGTCGTATTATCATAGAAAACAGACTAAGGAATAAAATCTCTCCATACGCTCATGTTCCCAAACCAGAGATTGAGAAGTTCATGAACTAGACAGAATGGGAGGAGAACACTCTGATATATACCAAACAACAACCCCCTTCTGCTAGTATTTCACAAACTAATACCACTCAGGCACCAAAAGAGAAAATACCCAGCAAATATGTATCTCCCTCGGTCACTGAAGTCTCGGCAAATGATTTCTAGGTTTATATAAAAAGGTACAAGACTAATCATACACCCGAGAGGTCTGGTGGAGAAGAGACTCAGTCTACTACAATCATGGAAGGGGAAAATTCTCCATTTTCCTCAGCAATCCAGTTGACGATTTCCACCTCCTCATTGAAGAAGCAGGGTGATACAACATTAATGACCATGGCCACACAAGAGACTGCAGAGCTGGACCTTTTTGAGAAATATAACCTGATTAAGAAGAAAAACAAGATGTTGGAGAATAGTACCTATGCTCAATTTTGGAAACAAACATCCACATCTAAGCATAGACTACTATCCTCCTTTGATACAAAAAAGGGGAGAATGCACATGGCCTACTTGTAGGCACAGGTACCTGAGCCCAAAACAATTTTTGGTTACAAAAGGACAACATTCGAGTTCTATGTTGCAGACATACATCTAGCTGATCAGACGGATTTACACAAACATAATGGAGAAATTATTTTCTCCACCTTAGCGAACACCTCGATGACTACAGAAAAGATAGAATTTTCATTGAACAATGTCTAGACTCAACTGGATATGGAGAATGTGTCATCTTTGGCAAAGGATAACAAAATTAAGTCCCTGGAAGAACTGGTGCTCAAAATTGGATATGATCCGGCCAATATCAAAGAAGCAGAAGAGATGATAAAAACTAATAATGTTGGCATAGATTCTCTGAGGAAACAATTGAAAATCTCTGCTACTGAGGATCCATAGGATAAAGAGATGACCAAGACTGAAGGCCAGAAAGAGGAGATGTTGAAGTTGATCATGGATCAAAACACTCAAATTAAAGAAATGGAAGCCAAGATGGACAAGCTAGTTAAGGAGAAGGAGTAGAATGTGCCAATGGCAGGCATACCATTGAATATAGTCCCAATCATAGGAGTTAGTACAACAATGACAACATCAACTACCAGAGGGGAAATTCTAGCAGCAACATCAGTGACAGCTCTAGATGCAACAGACCAATTGGCAAAAGCAATGTAAGATATGACTTTGCAAGGGGCAGAAATCATAAAACTGCAAGAAGAGATTCAAAATCTCCAAAATATGAATTCCACATTCTAGGCCATCTATAACACTGAGAGTCATAAGTCAGACAAACTCAAACAGAAAATCCAACAACTACAGAAAGAAACAGTCATGGATAAGACTCTGTCATATGATAAAGAAAATATTTGGATGGAGATCTGTCAATCAGTGACAGAGATTTGGCCCCATGATACAAATCATGTTTGAACAACATGATCTAGTGCCGAAATCCAAATAGGTCATCGAAAGGATAAAGGGAGATCTGGTATAAATGCCTACAGAGGCCAACAAGATAATCAAATTCTTAAATTCTAAATCAAAAGAAGAGCCGAAATCCTTGCAAATTGAGGATAGGAATGAAACAATTCTTGAAGTTAAGAGAGTCTTGACCAAGAGGGGACTAATGCTGCAACTTGAGGACATAGTTCAGGCAATGGATGTTGTGGTACAAAGGTTTTTTAGCAAGAGTGACTCTTTACAGAAGAAAGGTCTCCCAAGTTTATTTGTGATTAATAATAATTTGATTACTCTCTCATATTATAAACAAAAGATTCTCATAATTAAGAAGGATGGGTCCAAGTTCACAGGCATAAAAGGCAACAACACTGGCAAAGCATTCTTGGAAACTCTGAGATTAGACCTGAGTATTGAACAAGAGATAAAGTATCTTTTCATCACCAAACCCACCTTCACTAAGTACACAGAGACAAATGCGGTGTACAGAAGGATGCTCAAATTCAACATCCCCAGTCATCAAAGATGGGATGACCTATGTGAATTGATTGACTAGAAGATGATGTGGATGTACAAATCATCACGCGGAGAAACCAAAGTCAAGTTGATGACTCACCAACAACATTTCTGAAATCACCTCAAATAAATCCAACAGATCATTAGATGTTCCTACATTTCTGTATTTTTTTATCTAGTTAGTTAGATTCAGATTCTACCACATCCTAATCATTAATGACGGGATCAATTGTAATTTTTCTTATAAATAATTCAAACTTCAAAGAATTGGGGGTTGATCTTTACGCCCAAGAAAGATGTAAATTGTAATCTTTTTGAAGAGATCTACCAGTAATAAAAGGTACAATTCACTATATTCCTGTGTGTTTTATGTTGGTGATGCTTACTCCGCTTCGTTGAATGGTTTATCTTACTTCGTTATCAACTTGTTTTCTATATCTAATCATTCAAAAGAAGTTAAAGTTTCATAATTTATCTTCGTATACTCTGTTTTAGGATTTTAAAGATCTAAGTGTTTATCTTATGATGTTGCGATAAAGAAATTCTTCAATGCTTATTTGTTGTAGTTGATCATCTCATCTATTTTTACTATCCATCATTTTAATTTTTCAAGGATCCAACATTGGCATTATCCTGCCCTGTGAAGAGACCTAATAAAATTTGTTCTCAGATCTCAAACCTTAACACAGACCCCATATCCCAATGGATGCGTAAGCAATATTTCAGCCATTTTATAAAACAAAACAACACAGTCCCATTTATTTAACTATCCTAATATCTGAAACCTAAAACATATCTAAATATTGCAGGGAGATCCCTCTCTAAAACTGGTAGGGCTAGATCCCAGTTTTGAAGTGGTTTGATAAAGTTACGTATGATAAATTTCTTCTACCTCCCGAAATCCTTTGGGAATTTATAGGGCGATAACATAGTGGTTACCATACTGGGGAAATGAAAAAACTTTCTATCCTATGATTTATTTTCCCTAGATAAAGAAAAATTTATTTATGAACAAATCATAAAATCTAACTTTTAAAGATATAATGTTCAGAGGTTGTTAAAGTTTGTATATATTAGTTTAGATTTCTTAAAAAATTAAAAATTCTATCTCCTAAAAAAGTTTACACTAGGTCTCACCGCGATCCAGAACCTGCGACAACAATAGACGATCCAGAAAATTTACTCGGAAAGAAAAAACACTGTAGAAGGTTCTAGGAGTCACAGTCCTCTTCATAGGTCCAATTCTCTCCCAGAGAAGTTGGTTTCCATTTAGGATCTTCAGTTTGACATATCCTTTGAAAAAATCCTTTTTAGAACCAAATCTGACAGCTTTGTAAGTGACACAATCCTAGATCAAACCATCCTCCAACCCCCCTGAAATAATTTCTCCCAGAACATAATTTGATCAATGCTTCCTTCAAGAATTAAACAAGTTAGAAGATCTAGTAGCAAATCTTGATCAGACATTGTACCAAGCTCACTTTCAATAGTCTATAGAATGTTTTTCCCTGACTATTGCTGGAGCCTCCATCAAACATCAAATAATTCACTCTGCATCCCCTAGTCCTACCTCTTCTACTTCTTCTGTCACTTCCCCTCCAATCACACAAGTTGTTGTTCAACCTCCTCCACCAATCATGGAAGAAAGATATTCTCCCATGGTGTTGGCCACTCCTTTACATGCCATGTCTCAGGACTATCAAACCAGACTTCCTTAGTTTGATGGTACTGGTCCTTTGAATGAAAAACAACATGTTGATAAGATGAATGATTATTTTGATTTGCAGGAAGTTGATGAAGAAAATGTCTAGATGAGAATTATTTCACAAAGTTTGACCGAAGAAGTCAAAAAATGGTTCAAAGAGCTACACCCTGCTACCATAGTTGACATTGCTACTTTTCAGTGTACTTTCCTTGATATATGGGAGGTAAAGACAGATCCTCTCCAGATTTTATTAGAATATGAGAATATCAAAAGGAATCAAGGGGAAACAGTGCAGGATTACTGAATTCATTTCAACAATCTTTATAACACAATTCCAACTGATATTAAACTCCCACAAGGTTTGGCTTTAATCAAGTTCCCTGATGTATTTGATGTTGATATGTCATATCAACTAAGGGAAAGGAATTTTTTCACTCTAGAGGACATGCAGAAAAGTGTAGTAAGCATAGAAGCAAATCTATTAGCCAGAAGGTTCGGGGGGCCTATCCCCCCGGCTGGGGGGTCTGGGGGAAAGCGGGCCCCCAGCGAGGGTTCGGGGGTGAAGCCCCTGAAGAAAAAATTTCCTTGTAAAAGTATATTGTAATTTCATTGTAAATCTGGACCGTTCATTATAAGGTCACAGATCTAACAGTAGAGATTATGTTAGGGTTTTTTTACCCTAGAAGGAAACCCTCTTTTATGAGGGAAATGTATCATGGCTATGGATGGTGGTGAANGGCTATGGATGATGGTGAATATTGTATTCTGAGAGAGGAGACTGTGAGAGAAAGAAGAGGAAGTTACAACAGGTTTTGTTGTAGGTTGTATCCCTTCATTTGCTGGATAATAATAAAGGAAGGACCTGGAAATTTCTCTGGTGGACGTAGCCCACACTGGGTGAACCACGTAAATCTGTGTCTCTCTTGTATTGTGTGTCTTCTGTGTTTTGTTTCTTCATTTGTTTTATTTTATTGCTCCGCGGTCTTGTTTTTCTAACATTCTCCGGGTATAACCAGATTGAAATTTTACATGCTGATCAACATAAGACGACCTTTATCTGCCCATGGGGAACTTTCGCCTATCGAAAGCTACCTTTTGGTCTCAAAAATTTTGGTGCTACTTTCCAGCGGGCCATGTCATACACTTTCCACGATATCAAGCATATTGTCGAACCTTACCTTGACGGCTTACCTACCCACTCATCTAATCGATCAGATCACGTTGATCACTTACGGGCTATTTTTCTTCGATGTCGATTTTATCGTATCCACTTGAACCCACATAAGTGTATTTTTGCTGTCGAATCTGGTCGACTCCTTGGTTTTTTTGTCTCTAAAGACGGGATTTGGGTGGATCCCTTAAAGATTAAGGTTATTCTTGCCTTACACCTGCCTACTAGTTTGACTCAACTCCAAAGTTTGCAAGGAAAAGAAAACTTCCTTCGCCATTTAATTTGTAACTATGCTGAGATAACTAAAGGATTCATGCGATTGTTGCAGAAAAATACCCCTTTAATCTGGGATGACATCGCTCAACAATCGTTTGACACTCTCAAGCATGCCTTGACCCATGCACCTTTGTTGCATCCTCCAGAGTATACAAAGGATTACATCCTTTACTTAGCTGCCTCCACTTCCACTATTGCAATGGTGTTAGTTCAAGAGGACCCCAACAGTGAGGAACATGTGATCTATTACCTGAGTAAGAGTCTATTTAGACCCGAACTCCGATATTCTCATGTTGAGAAACTGGCTCTGGCAGCCGTCATCGCTGTCCAGATATTTTTCCATTACATCCTACTACACACCACCACGGTGATTGCGGACTCAAACCCCATGTACCATGTCTTGACACGTCAAGTGCTCGGGGGAAAATACTCTAAATGGATCGTCATCCTTCAGTAATTCGATCTTGAATTTGTGAAGTTCAAAGCAAAAAATTCCCTGGTGTTTGCGGAGCTCATCTGTGACCTCCCCCATGCTGATGAAGATATCGAACCTAGATATTCTCTCCCTGATGAAAATCTTTTCCTCATCAGCACCTCTGATCCTTGGTAGGGAGACATCCACCTTTATCTCCAAACCCAATGCTTTTAGCCTAACACTTCCCGTGAAGAGCGTCAACGTATTTGCCACCATTCTCGTCATTATCTTATCGTCGGCGACACCTTGTATTGTCGTAGTATTGATACTATTCTTTGATGATGTTTGATTCATGCAAAGGTTGAACGCATTCTGAATGACTGTCACCTTGGAGCCTGTGGCGGTCACCTTTCTGGGATGGCCACAGCCCAAAAAATTCTATGTGCCGGCTATTTTTGGCCCTCGATTTTAAAAGATTGTATTGAGGCAGTCAAAAAATTCCCACCCTGCCAAGTATTTAACAACAAGGCACACACCCACCCTACTACGTTGCACCCCATTATCGCCATCAACCCCTTCACCAAGTGGGGTATCGATTTTATGCAATGTAATCCTACCTTAGCTGGGGGGCATGGTTATATAATCATCGTCGTCGACTACTTTACCAAATGGGTTGAGGCTATGCCTACCTTTCTGAATGATGGTCGTACCGTAGCTCTTTTTGTTTTTAACCACATCATAACTCGTTTTGGTGTACCACGCGCCATTGTCACTGATCATGGTGCACACTTTAAGAACTAGATGATGAGTGAATTGCATGCCAAGTTGGGTTTTCACCATGAAAACTCCTCCCCATACTATCCTCAGGCCAACAGACAAGTTGAAGCCATCAAAAAGGTCCTCAAAACCATGATTCAATGCATGGTAGGGGCAAATAAGACATCCCTGCATCTACAACTTTTCTCCACTCTCTGGGCTTACCATACTTCCGTGAAAACCACAACTGGGTTTACTCCTTTCCAGTTAGTGTATGGCATCAAAGCCATTTTACCAATCGAGTGTGAAATTCCATCTCTGAAACTTAAATTAGAACTCCTACCCCATACTTATGCTGAAGAAGAATGTTTCTTATATCTAACCAAACTAGATGAAACACATCGTGATGCCGCTCTTGTTAACGAGGCACATCAGAAACAGATAAAAAATCAATATGACAAATCCGTCCATCCTCAGACTTTTGCAGAAAGAGACTTAGTCCTCATCTATGACCAGGCTCATGACAAACTAGGGACAGGTAAGTTAGAACCTCTGTGGCATGGCCCTTACATTGTGAAACATGTTCTGCACAGAGGCACCTACGAGTTAGTCGATTATGATGGAATTTCCCTAGGAGAGCCCCAGAACGGGCTTTACCTTAAAAAGTACTAAGCCTAGATCACCTAGCATGTGTACGTTGTACATTATTGTATTTTAGTTTGGTGTGTCTGTTTCTTTCGTGTGCTTGAGTCTTTACCTTTTACACTCATAATTGTGCCTTGTGTTTTCATGCGCAGATGACATATTCCTTTCCTATCTTTGTC
>JASDQU010738951.1:223067-235111 GCA_032191745.1 Picea mariana | reverse complement strand
TTCGAGTTCAATGTTGTAGATGTACATCCGGATGATCAAATGGATTTACAGAGACAGACTGGAGAAATGATTTTCTCCACCTTGGAGAATACCTCCACGACTGCAGCAAAGCTACAGGTTTCATTGAACAATGTCCAGACTTAGCTGAAGCTAGAGAAGGTGTCATCTTTGGAAAAGGATAACAAATTAAGTTGCTGGAAGAACTGGTGCTCAAAATTGGGTATGATCCAGCCAATATCAAAGCAGTAGAAGAGCTAATAAAAAATAAGAGTGATGACATAGCTTCTCTGAGAAAACAATTGAAAATATTTACTACTGAAGATCCACAGGCTAAAGATATGGCCGAGACTGAAGGCCAGAAAGAGGAGATGTTGAAGTTGATCATGGAACACAATGCTCAAATTAAAGAAATGGAAGTAGAGCAGGACAAGCTAGTTAAGGAGTAGGAGCTGAATGTGCGAATGGAAGTCATACCATTGAATGAAATCCCCATCACAGGAGTCAGTACAACAACGAAAACATCAACTACCACAGGGGAAATTCTAGTAGCAACATCAGTGACAACTCCAGAGGCAGTAGACCAATTGGAAAAAGCGATGGAAAATATGGCTCTACAAGGGGCAGAAATTAGAAAACTGCAAGAAGAGATTCAAAATATCCAAAAGTTGAATTCCACATTCTAGTTCAGCTACAACACTGAGAGGCATAAGTCAGACAAACTCAAATAGGAACTACAACAACTATAGAAAGAAGCAGTCATGGCTAAGACTCTGTYAGAGGCTAAAGAAAATATTTGGATGGACATCTGTCAATCAGTGACAAATATTTGGCCCCTGATACAAATCATGTTTGAACAACATGATCTAGTGCAGAGAGCCAAACAAGCCATTGACAGGATAAAGGGAGAACTTGGAGAAATGCTTATAGAGGCCAACGAGATAATCAAATTATTAAATTCTAAATCAAAAGAAGAGTTGGAAGCCCTACAAATTGAGGATAGGACTGAAACAATTCTTGAAGTTAAGAGAGTCTTGGCCAAGAGGGGACTATTGTTGCAACTCGAGGAGAGAGTTTAGGCAATGGATGTCGTGGTACAAAGGTTTTTCAACAAGACTGACTCTTTGCAGAAGAAAGGTCTCCCAAGTTTATTTGTGATCAATAATAAGTTGATTACTCTCTCAGATTATAAACAAAATATTCTCCCAGTGGCGAAGGATGGGTCCAAGTTCACAGGCATAAAAGGCAGCATCACAGGCAAATCATTCTTGGAAACTCTAAGATTAGACCTGTGTATTCAATAAGGGATAAAGTATCTTTTCATCACCAAACCCACCTTCACTAAGTACACAGAGATGAATGAGGTGTATCGAAGGCTGCTCAAAGTCAACATACCCAATAAATAGAGATGGGACGACTTGTGTGACTTGATCGACTAGAAGATGACGTGGATGTACAAATCATCACGCGGAGCAGTGAAAGTCAAGTTGATGGCTCACCAACAACATTTCTGAAATCATCTCAAAGAATCCGACAGACCATTAGTAGTTCCTACAATTCTGTATTTTTTTTATCTAGTTAGTTAGATTCAGATTCTACCACATCCTGATCATTAATGTCAGGATCAATTGTAATTTTTCTTATAAATACTTCAAACTTCGAAGTATTGTGGGTTGATATTTACGCCCAAGCAAGCTGTAAATTGTAATCTTTTTGAAGAGATCTACCAGTAATAAAAAAGGACAATTCACAGAATTCTTACGTGTTGTATGTTGGTGAAGTTTACTCCTCTTCGTTGAATGGTTTATATTACTTCGTTATCATCTTGTTTTCTATATCTGATCATTTAAAAGAATTTAAAGCTACAGAATTTATCTTCGTACACTCTATTTCTGGCTTTCAAATATATAAGTGTTTATCTTCTGATGCTGTGATAAATAAATTCTTCAATGCTTCTTTGTTGTAGTTGATCATCTCATCTATTTCTGCTATCCATCACTTTAAATTCTCAAGGATCCAAGATTGGCATTATCCTTCCCTGTGAAGAGACCTAATAAATTATGTTCTCAGATCTCAAACCTCAACACAGACCCCATAGCCCAATGGATGCATAAGAAATATTTCAGCCATTTTAAAAACAAAACAACACATTCCCATCTATTTAACTAGCCTAATATCTTAAACCTAAAACATATCTAAATCTTACAGAAAGATCCCTCTCTGAAACTGGCAGGGCTAGATCCCAGTTTCGAAGTGGTTGGATAAAGTTACCTCTAATAAATTTCTTCTACCTCCCAACAACCTATGGGAATTTACAGAGCGATAACAGTGCCCATAAAAATTTATCCTTCAAGAGATGTTTTTCGCTACATAAGTCATATGCCATTATAATTCAAGAAACCATGTGAAGGAGTAAGTGCGATCGATATTTTTTCTTCAATTTTAATAGAGTGGAGCTTCAAATCAATAGACATAGATGGAAGATCAGTAGGGATAGTAACATATTGGAATGACTCCATGTAACTTATGAATTCTAATTTCTTACCTACAAGAATCTAGGAAACCCTTGAAAATAAATAATATGGGATAGTTGATAGAATCATTAACCTGTATGGGCCCTATGGGGAATGAATCGTGTTATGGTAAAACATGAAAAAATGATGGGGTGGGGGGGTTCAAGAAGGAAAATATTATCATAGTAGGTGCTAGGCCTTCGACTAAAAGGGAATGGAGACCCTCCCCCAAGTCCTCCAAGAGATGGAACTTTGGGTTGCTACGACACCCAAGAATCGCACTAGTTAAAAAAGAGGACACCTTGGGTGCAAGACATGCCAAGGGGATTTCCCAAGCATGAGGTGAATCATGGGGTGGAAACAACCAAGATAATGGGTGCAACAAAGAGGTTGGGGCAAGCTGGCATGAGAATCACACCAAGGTTGGGGCATGTTGGTCCTAAGGGATGTGATGGTTGATGGGTGCACAGGTTTGTTTGGGTGCACCAGGTCCACAAAGGAGCATGATGATTCATTTGGATGTGATGGTTTGTGAAGGGGTGTGACACACCCAAAGGATGTGAAGATTCAATATGGTGACCTTTGGACTCCATATAAGAGAACAAGGGCACACAGCTAAGGAAGAAAGATTTGCACAAGGAGAGAAAGATAAACTCTATAATTATAAGGTACACTTACATGAAGAGGGGTGAGCTCCCTCAAGGAGCCAAGTGACTACACATGGGAGGAATTGGGCTTCCTTGAGGTGATTCTATGGACAGAGTTGGGGCGATCTTATTTTGGGATGAGTTTGGGGAAGTCTTGTCACAGGTGTGAGGGAGGCATGCTATGAGATAGAACCACAGGTCTATGTAAATTCTTGTGATAAAGAAGAGATGGTGAGTGTATGGTGGATGTACATTTTGGGTGCTCTGCATGAGTTGCAAAATTTCTTATGACGGATAGTCTTGGTGTGATGAATCTATGTATGAGTGTCTTGGTGAGGTGAGGTGATTCATGTGACTTTTCCCTGGTTGTAAACTGATCTGATAGTTCTCATAATGTAAGTGTTTCACAATAATAAGACGTATCCAAGTGTTAGGAAAATTTTGTGTCTCCCACACTATATTTGTGTGTCTCTTATTTGTTTAACAAGTGTTCACTTTGTTTCATGGATGTATTCTTAGATGACTAATGTTAAGACTATTAACAAATTGTCTAAGTATACAAGAGAGTTTCACTAGAGTAGGAGTGTGACTCACCCATAGCCTAGAATGAAGTAAGGGTACGCTTTAGGTGAAGAGGCATAATATAGACAAAGTGTCCTTGGTGTTGCCAAGAATCCAAGTGAGAAATGTCGCAGTGTCACACACCCTCAATAGGTACATGATCACAATTTTCAGGAAGGCACACGATGGGGATGTGACAGATGGTATTAGATCTTATTCGTCACAAATTTTTAAGAAGGGTTGGTGATCTCTTCAACACTACTTCGATGATAGATGGTATTAGATATTTTTCATTGCAGATTTTAAAGAAGGGTTGGTAACATATTTTCCACTATATCGATGACAGATGGTATTATATAGTTCAGTGGGAACATTCATAGACTTGGTGAACATTTCGATGGAGTAAACTAGTTCCTCGTAGAGACTTTGCATCAAACTTAGGACAGAGGTTATCGTTGATAGTGTGGTGGGAGGTTGATCTAGGCGCACACCTTGTATAGACCAAGAGAAATTTTTTTGGTGAAACAAAGCACTCGGATAGGGTGGGTGATCGTAAAACTCATCATGAAATTCATCGCAAGAATTGTCGCATACTTGATCACAGAGACAGTCTGGGAACAGACTCGTTTTGTTTGATTTGCGATGGAAGTAAGTTCCCAAGATACTGTGCACACCTTGAAGACACCAAGTGTAGATTTTGTTGGGTCAACTAAACACTTGGTAAAGGCAGATGAACAAAGGACTTGTCGTAGATCTAACAGTAGAAGTGATTGCAGAAGTGATCATGAAGGGGAGCATTTTTGGGTTAAAGCAAGTAGAAGTACTTGGGAGTTGGGCAACTTGATGTGACCTAGAGAAGGTTTGCAACAAGGTAGTTGGTTAGGAAAATTTTCATCATGGAATCTTTGTGTGGGCATCGTCTAGAATAGAAGTTGAGTTGAGTTGGATTATTAGACTAGTGGGTCAACCACAACCTTTAGATAAGGTCACTCTTCACAGAGTTAAGAAAGTCTATTAATAGTAGTATGAATTAGAAGTCGATTAGTGTGCACATGGTTCCTTGAAGCGAACGCAGTCAAGGTATAGATATGGAAAGAAAATGGAGATGGGTTCAACTGATTGCATGTGAAGTTTGGTACTTAGGTGTATTTCTAAAGTGGATGAATGGAATCATCTGTGTATAAAAATGAAGGTGTTATGCAAGTTTGTGGAGTTATGCATGATGATTGAGGGGAATTCATGCAAAGGGTTGGTGGCTTGGAAAAGTGGAGGTCTAGGATAATAGATTTGAACCATGGGTGAAGCCAAGGATGTCATTGGAAAGGTATGGTTGGTTTTTAGTTTTTTCATTTCCTAAGTGTTGCAGTGAGTTCTTTGAGGGGAAGTCACATKACTTGGTGGTTCAAGTGTAATCCATTTTTGCAGTGAAAACTGGTAGAGTTGAGGCTGACTCAAGTGGTGCAGATTCAAAGAAGTCTTGTAGTAGTTTGGGATGCATTAATTGGGTGAATGTGCAGATATATTGGAGTGAMCTACTTTGATGAGTTCATCAATGTTAGGGAAGTCCCCTGTGTTCATTGACTCAACAAGATATATGTAACGYGCTCAATCCTATGGTGGACTTAGGTAGATTTGGATGTAGTTGTGGAGGTAGATTGAGGAATTTCCTAACTCTTGGATGAGGTACCTTGTTTTGTTGGTGTCTTAGCCAGGTTGTTGGGTCATGTTATGACTTGACAATGTGATGAAAATGCTATAGTTTGGATGCTTGCAGGAGGTGTAAGGAAATTTTGTTTTAGGAGATGGATGGAGTCAACAAAGAAGTCGACCAAGAATAATTTGTTGGCAGTCAACCTGAATGGGTAGAACATAGACCAAGTGACTTGGGTGGTGTTCACTCACCTTTGGTATGGGACATTGGATGAAGCATAGCATACCTTGGTGACTAGCGAATGATTGTGTGATGACTCAAAGATCTGGAGAGGGTCGTTGGTTGAGGTTGGAAGAAGTATTGGTGCAAACATGCCGAAGGAAAGAAAGTTCTTTAAGGTGAATCATTCTACTTTGGAGCACTTTGGAAATTTCATTGGGAAGTTTGAGGAGTGCATGTGTGTTGGCCACAATCATTACAAATGATGAGTTGTGGAGAGGTGAATCGAAAAAAGGAGGTGAATTGAGGACTTGCCTTGGGTTGGAGGATTGTGTGGACAAGAAGATTGTAACATGAAGAGATTACTTGGGCATGGGTGTTTTTCTTTCTTTGGACAACACAGTTGACGGTGAAGCCTAACCATTACAAGGAATAGATATTTATAAACGGCAGCATGGATGGGTGATGAAGTAACGAGGAAAAGGAAATTTGGACATGCAGTTCTTGGTGCAGATGGGATGATTCATATCCAAAGATCTAGATGAATATGAGGAGAATTCAGCCAAGGGATCCATAATTGTGGACTTCATCGCAATTTGAGTCACAAGGGAAGAGTTGGTTGGATGTATAGATGCACAATGATTTCCCTTGACTCTTCACAGACTTAGATGCGAGGTAGATTGTGTGTAGAAGATTGGATTACTATACCATGAGGTGGACAATGGATTCAAGTTATCATGGATGGATTTGTTTTGGAGTGACTTCACAATACAACAAGGTGAGGGGTGACCTTACCTTGGTCTAAGGTTGTTGTGTGGATGCACGGAATTGCAAAAGGAAGTTGAAGTATGGAAACACCAGTAGGTTTGAAGTGTAGAACTTAGACATTATGGAGGATCTCCTTGACGAAAATTGGATGATGACAACAAAAATGAAGCAAGGGTGGAGACTTGCCTTAGTCTTTGGATTTGGATGGAGTGATAAAGATGCAGATAGAAAAGACTAACTTCGAGAATGGAGATGTAAATTTCAAGAACTAGATGAGATGGTTGGAATAGCTACCCAACTAATGTAGGACTTGAGGATAGCATTGTGTGGAGACATGACGGAGTTGGTTGAAGTATGGGTGCAATTGCAAGTTCACAGAAGTTCAACACTTAGATATTTTTGAATTTTTGATTGAGGTTGCAACAATAGTTGAGGAAACAACAAAAACACAAAGGAGAGTGATTATCGCAACACGATAGTCATAGCTTGGACATTGTAGACAAAGTTTGGGGGTCCAGACATCCTTCCACCATAGCGAACATATTGGTCTCACACAACTTTGAGTAGAGGGAAGTGTGGATGGTTGCACAAGTTGTGGATGATTGTAGTGTAAGTTGGAAACTTGGGGTTTCCACTTTGTAAGGMAACTTGAGGTTTCCACTTTGGAAAAATTTAGGTTTTCTAGTTGGCATGAAACTTGGGGTTTCCAACAGTCTTAGTTGTGATGGGGGARMAAGTTTGAGTAGAGACCTGGAGATTGTACATTTTGTGGATGTTGTTGGGGACAATAATGACTTGTGGTGGAGGAGGATGTAAGGTATTCAACTAGAAGGGAGTGACTACCCTCACCCAAGTCCTTAAAKATATGTAACTTGAGGTTTCTCTGATGTTATCAGATTAATCGGTAAATGCGGACATAAACAGATCTCCCTAGATCCCACTGGAAACTAGAAAAAAACAKAACATAACGCACACTTCGCCTTAAACTTCATCATCATTTGAACTAGTTTAATGAGTTACAAGTGACATACCTTTTAAACGACGCTTGTCCTCGCTAGTGTCATSTTTGTATCTCCTTCCTTGAGTTTGCAGAATAGTAAGCCTATCTAAGAATCACAAACCAATAAATAGGGAAAACAAAGATACATGTATTCTAATGAAGTCTATGTATATGATCAAGGAATTATACAATAGAAGACAAGATGTTTATATAGGGAAGACATTTAATACTGAATTTAGTGAATAGAAAGTGGAGACTACAAACCATGCCTTGATGTTGCAAGGTCTCGTTTCAATGGCTATTTTCTCCAACACACACACCTTTTCTCCAATGCCTTGAATGAAGAAGATCCACAATCTGACTTGAAGAACTAAAACAAATCTCTCAAGCATAATCTGAAGTAGAACTCTCCATACAATTCTTATCCTATTCAACCTTATCCTTTTCCATGAGAGATCTCTCTTTATATAGTGTGAAAGAGAGATGGATGAGGATATTAGGATGATCCCACCAAATCAGAGAAGCGAGTAAGATCCAAACCGATTGGAGTCCACCTCACCTTTTAGAAGATTCCCTTCTAGAACATTCACAAAATTTGACTTTTCCAAATCTTTAAGCATCATCGCACCCTATGAAAAAGCAGCATGCGACGACGTCGCATCCCAGGTATAGTGTAGAGTGCAATGATCAAGCATTGTCCCACCCCATGCATATAGCAGGGTGCAATGACCCTCCTTCATATGGTTTTTGGTAGAGGAAAGAAAATCACTTTTCCCATGGATAAAGTCTCTTTTAATATTTTTGGGGAACATGAACACATATTTTCAAGTGATCATTGAGGTGACCAAAATAATGTGTAACATAATGCCCAACAAATTATGAAGTTGGAACTCATGATAGCTGAAATACTTTGTAGAATGTGTGTCGAAAACAAGGAGCACATTGATTAGGAGCCTGCAAGAAAACAAGCATCTGCATAATATCATACCATTTCTAAGGTAGGCATTCCCATGCTTAGACTACAAGTGACTCTAATCATAAGTTTCAAGTGAGTCATGGCCACTAAACATACACTGTGGATCCATGTCATCATGATTTAGCATAGCCACCAAGAATACACTGTGGATCTATGCTCTAAAGAACTCAAATTAGGACATAGACACAAGACATACAAAGTGGATCTATGTGTCAATACAAATTCATGAATACTCCATTGCAACCTGGATCAAAATGATAAKATCCAGGGTCTTCATTTCCATCGTCTCTAAGTATGAATCTAACCATGTGATTACAGGTGTTGAAGTCGAACATGGTAGAATCCACTTGATTACCAATCATTAATGAAAACCRTTAACAAGTGCGAGGGAAATCACCATTGATGTCAATGACTCCCAAGGTACCTTAGTACAATCCAACGAATGTGGATAAATGAGTTGAAGTTGAACACTCGATGGAATCTTCCAATCAAGGGTCAATAATGTGAACCCACTATTGGAAGCGAAGAAACTTTCTATTGAGGCATGCAAGCTCTAAGGTACTAAATTATTTCTAAGTCTTGTTCTCAGATAATGAGTTGAATTCGACGGGAAAAGACTTGTCACAGGAGGGCCTTGATGTATCCCCATCAATGACACGAAATATGTAACATACTTGAGGTAGATCGAAATATGAAGTGATTCGTAACTAACATAGAGAAGGAAGACATGGTAGAAAATTTATAACTGCAGGTGGCCGACTYGATCAAAGGATTGTTTAGGTTGGACTTCTATTGAACATATGAATGACACAACAATGGTCTTGGCAGCATTGACTCAAGGAGGACCCAACATATGAAMTTGTGGATGGTAAAATGAGAGACAAATGGATTTCCCAACCCAGATACAATGATGAAGGGGGGTTTCATGTTCAAGAGAGACTATTACTACAACTAACACAAATACATAGACACATTTCTTTCCCAATTTCTCCCACCATTTCTGGCGAGTACCTCTTTAATTTTATGCAATATTGAGGAGGATAACATATGCTTGTTGATGTAAGCTCATCCTTTAGATGAGTCCCTCAAAGTATGTTTAACGAACCCTAAGAAGTAGTGGTTCGATCCCATACGGGTCTTTCGATGTTTATTTAATGAGTCCAAAGAGAGAAAACTCAGGGGTTTTTCATTTTTAGAGAGTTTGAAAAACACTTAAAGAGAACTCCATAAGGTCATTTTCCATAAATTAATCTGACGAGACCAAAAAAGTGATAACCTACCACTCATCAGATGTTTTCTTCAAATACTTTTTTGGACGTGAAAATAACAAGGTCGCTCAGCTATCTTTTCATTTTTAAGGAGTGTGAAAAGAGCTTAAAGGATACTCCATAGGTTTCATTTTTCATGTCACCATAACGAGTTCGAAAAAATGACAAAAGACTACTTGATTACATTCTCATGGTTTTACAAGGGCGAGAAAGAACTAAGACTCTGCTCGGAGTTTTTTTCTGAAAAAYCCTAAAAGAATATGTATATGCGACAAATATATAAAAACAAACCAAAAAAGCAGACCCTTGTTCCAACGTCTCACCTCGAGACTTTTTTTTTTTTAAATCTGCAAAAATCAATCACTTGTAAAGTTGTTAGGAATTTAGGGTTTGGATAAGCATAAAAATAATATAATATKCAAATGAAAAGTGATAAAAGTCAATAAAATAGGTAACAAACCACATTTTACCATTTCATTTTCAACTTTGCCCAAACATTACTACAAATCCCTTCTTCACCTCGATTTTCAACTATAGATTGCAGAATACATGACAGATCATTTAACAAATCGTCTTTGCAAAAGAGGTAATATCCTTCTCCTTCATCTTTGCATGGTTTCAAAATTGATTTTCACTGGTTAAATTTATGTTTTGGGTTTATTTTTTGGGGGTTACCCATGCATTGAGGTCGTCGCAGGTGCCCTATATCGAGAACCGTAATGATATAGGATTGTCGTAGGTGACCCTATAGGTAGGGTGTGATTACGTCGCACTATGAAAATTCACAGGCCTGTGATGACCGCAAACCAAAATTTAAAAAGATGAACCCAACAAGGGAAAACCCTCAGGAAAGAAAATTATGTTTATATTCTCATCTTATGGTTCCTTGGCAGGATTTCCATGGTTAAGATATTGGAGTGGCATGAGCGAGAGAACGAAGAAGAAGATTACTTCCTCGAGAATGACCCAAGAACAATTATGGCCCTTCGACAATGTGGGTTACTAAAATTCTTCAAGATTCAGGGCATGAGAGCCCAACTGAGACTACTAGAATACTTGGTTCACATTTGGGATGTGAACGAGAAACCATTTCATGTGGGCACCCACACACTCACCATATATATCGAGGATATCTATTTCCTAATAGGACTATCTCGTCATGGTTCACGGGTGACACTTACAAGCAGCAGGGGYGGAGGTAAGCCTATGAACTACTACGYCAGTGATCATTGTGTGTCGGGTACCGAGAGACATAGCRATAAGGTAGCTATCAGGGATGTCTGAGATTTTCCTTTGTGGACTATCCTCTATACTATTACTCACATGGYAGGGAGTGCAGCTCACCACATGGCTTTATAGATCSATTTTCAGTATGCACTAGAATGTATGGAGCCTAGAGTCTTCAATTGGTGTGAAGGGGTCCTAAAAAGCATGAAGAAACAACTTACCAAGTGTAKAAGTGGTGGGTTAAAACAATTTGGATATGGGTCTATTTTGGTATCTTTATTCCTGGAGAGGGTCCTTGTCCTATGTTTATAGATGGAGTGGGGTATACTTGCTCCACAGGATCCAAGGATGAAGAGGTGGGTAGATCTCATGGCTAGACATGGAGGTGGTCGCATCGTCAGATATGATGATGTCTTCTTCCAATGGTTGAGGACTCAGTTTATCATGGTTGAAGATTACACGTGTGATGGGGTATATTTCTATGGAGATATGAACCTAGATCTTCCCGAAGGTTCCCAGTGGGGGGACATAGGTAAGAAGGAAATTTTGTTTATATAATGTTTTTGTTATCTTTTAATGATATAAAATGTTTTTTGTGTTTTTTATCCGATGACTAATTGAGTGCTCTTCGATAATGCATATGTGGGACCTTATCATCCTCCAGGTTCATCCCCTATCCAGAGGTGAGGGGAGAGAGGTGTCGTAGCAGGAGTAGTTGCTGCCTATTTCGAGGCCATAGAACAAAACCTAGAGGGACTCACCATGAATGTCCCTGATGCCACCATAGATGATATTCCTAGGAATTACCAATGACATACAATGGGCATATCCCCAGTATGGTCACCAATTTGTTATCAGATTAATCAGTAAATGCGGACATAAACATATCTCCCTAGATCCCACTGGAAACTATAGCAAAACACAACAGAATGCACACTTCGCCTTAAACTTCATCATCATATGAACTAGTTTAATGAGTTACAAGTGAGATACATTTTAAACGATGTTTGTCCTCTCTAGTGTCATCTTTGTAGCTCCTTCCATGAGTTTGCAGAATAGTAATCATGTCTAAGAATCACAAACCACCAAAGAGACAAAAAAATGATACATGTACTCTAATGAAGTCTATGTATATGATCAAGGAATTATACAATAGAAGACAAGATGCTTATATAGGGAAGAAATGCATTACTGTATTAAGTGAATACAAAGTGGAG
>JASDQU010738951.1:185722-199666 GCA_032191745.1 Picea mariana | reverse complement strand
TCAGGAACTTAGAATAAAATAATATATCTAACATTACACTTTTCTCGAAAATATTATAAAATATTTCCTAAGACTTATGACTCACCACCTTTTCCCCTTTTCGGTGGAGTAGGCCCCCCCATCTCTTTTCGTCTGAGTCGGTCAACACGCAACAATAAAATATGATATTAATAATCATGATTGTGTTTACATAGATAGGCGCACTGGCCTATCTGCGTCCAATCTCACCCACCTCATAATCATACATGCTCTATGGCCTCAAACATAAACAATCATATATACATTTATATACAACTCAGTTCTGTGCACTTCCCGTCATTACCGCACACTAACCCAAGTGTGTGTAACACGATGCCATGTGTGTAGTTACCTAGGTGCACACACCACATAAAATGTGTGCACCCTGTCTTTATAATAATTTCTCCATGCACTTGCTTAGATGCGCACAACACCAAAACCAGGTGTCCTTGGCTCACCAACCTAAATTCTCATTACATTTACACTTGATACTAATCGTCTCACCAACCTATGTGCAATTACAAATGGTTCTGGATCAGGGACATTACATATTGCCTTTCCTTGCTTTGACTCACCATTGAACAAATGTGTAAAAAGAATAATTGAACAAATATTTCAGATTTATGAATAATTGAAATTTTGGCTTCATTTTATGGTTGTTATGGTATTCTTATATTTTGTGGTTCATTTTTGTTGTTTGGGAATTATTTCTATCCTTTCCTTTCCTTTTTGTGCCTTTTCTTGGATTGTCTTCTCTTGGCTTGCCTTTCCTTACCTTGTCTTTCCTATCCTACCTAGCCTTGCTTACCTAACCTTGCCATGGCTTTCCTTACCTCACCTTGCCTTGCTTTTTCTTACCTTGCCTTGTATTTCCATGCCTTGCCTTGTCTTTCTTTCCTTGCATTGTCTTGCTTGTCTTCCCATGCCTTGGCTTGCCATGAATTTCCTTGTCTTTCTTGTCTTGTCTTGCTTTCCTTGCCTTGCCTTTGGCTTGGATTTTCTTGGCTTTCCTTGTCTTGGAATGAATTTCATTTCCTTGTCTTTCCTATCCTTGCCATGCCATGTCTAGACTTGCCTAGCCTTACCTTTCCTTTGCTTGCCTAGCCTTGAATTACCTTGATTTCCTAGCCTTTCCTTTTCTTGTATTTCCTTGCCTTATATTGCTTGGCTTGACTTGTCTTGGATTGGATTTCCTTGTCTTTCCTAGCCTTTCCATGCCATTTCTTTTCTTTCCATGTCTAGCCTTGCCTCTGCTTGCTTTGCCTTTCTTACTTAGCCTCACCTTTCCTTTGCTTTCCTTACCTTGCCTTGTTTCTCCATGCCTTGCCTTGTCCTGTCTTGCCTTGCCTTGCCTTGTCTTTCCACACCTCACCTTGTGTTGCCTTGCCTTACAAGGTGTTAAATTATCAAACATATGTAATAAGAACTAAGCAAAACCCTAGTTCCTAAAATCCTCTAACAAATGTTTTTTCGGGCAACATAATGACAACGAAGGGGTCTCCCTAGTTGAAACCCAGTGCCCTGAATCCAATGCAATTGATGGTTCGTCCATCTGAGGCCTGGATAGAGTGTTATCGCGGGTTGCATCTCTCCTCGTCAAGCCATTCAGGGACATGTTGACAATTTGGTCTAGGGGC
The DNA here is from genome assembly GCA_032191745.1 of Picea mariana. Classification (NCBI taxonomy): domain Eukaryota; kingdom Viridiplantae; phylum Streptophyta; class Pinopsida; order Pinales; family Pinaceae; genus Picea; species Picea mariana. The sequence continues at coordinate 198,011 of JASDQU010738951.1, read as the reverse complement.
ATAAAATCCAAACCAAGCACCATAAAAGAGTTTTGTAAGCTCTCACACATCTATTTGGCCAATGTCGACATGGCCACGCTACCCAAAATCGCCCGACACAATATTCATGAAAATACACCTCTTGTTTCCCAAAGGGGTTGGATCCAATGGTCGAAAGCAATGAGTTTTTCACCATTGGGAAAGGTTCAATTCCCATGAGGGCCTAACTCGAAGCCATGGGGGCACCTTGAGGTAGTGGTTGAATGTGTGGTTTCACTTAGAGATATTGTAGTAAATAATATCATGACCCATGCACACATAAGTGGATCAAATCCCACCCCCATGTCCTTCAATTTACATGTCAATTCCTTTTAGCTCAACCGGTTAAGGTGTGGGTTTCATTTTCTATGCGACCCAAGTTCAACACCCTTACAATGTGCTTAATCAGGAGGAGACACCCGAAAATCCAGCCATGTTAAGGGTTGGTGCGGCCTAGGCTGGGTGAGATCCTTGGGTGATTTTGATGGCTTAGATGCCCCTGGGTTGTGATTTCTTAGCCAACGGTTGAAATTCTGGCCCTACAAGTGATAGACATTTCTAACAAAAACAAATCGACCTCTTGTTTAGAAATTGCAGTGTGCCTCATTGAGCAAAACCCTAGTTCCTGAGATCCTCCAAGGAACGCTTTTTTGGGCAACAAAATGACAACGGAGGCCCCCCTAGCTTAAAAACAATGCCCCAAATCCAATGCAACCGATGGTTTGTCCATTTGAGGCCCGAATAGAGTTTTATCATGAGTTGCAACTCACCTCCTCAAGGCATTCAAGAACATGTTGGAAATTCGGTCCGGGGGCATAAAATCCAAACTGAGCACTGTAACGGAGTTTCATAAGTTCTTTCATGTCTATTTGGCCAAGTCCCATGTGATCACACTACCCATGATCGCCTGACACAATGTTCTTGAAAATAGACCTCTTGTTCAGAAATTGCACTGTGCATCACTAAGCAAATCCCTAGTTCCGAAAATCCTTGAACAAATGTTTTTCCAAGCAATGGAATGACAACGGATGGGTCCCCTTAGCTAAAAAATGGTGCCACAAATCCAATGCAATTGATGGTTTGTCCATTTGAGGCCTGGTTAGAGTTTTATCATGAGTTGCAACTCGCCTCCTCAATCCATTTAGGGACATGTCAGAAATTTAGTCTAGGGGCATAAAATCCAAGCCGAGCACCATAATAGAGTTCCATAAGCTTCTGCATGTTTTTTTTTCCAGGGCCCACATGACCACGGTACCCATAATCACCCGAGACAATTTTGTTGAAAGTTGACCTCTTGTTAAGAAATTGTATTGTGCCTCACTGAGCTAAACCCTTGTTCTGGAGATCCTCCAAAAAATGTTTTTTCAGGTAACAAAATTACAACGAAGGGGTCCCCCTAGCTGAAACCTGGTTTCTCAAATCTAATGCAACTGACGATTCATCCATCAGAGGCCCGATTAGAGTTTTATCATGAGTTGCAACTCCCCTCCTCAAGCCATTCGGGGACATGTTAGCAATTTGGTCTAGGGGCATAGAATCCAAATCGAGCACCATAACAGAGTTTCATAAACTCTTGCACGTCTGTTTTTCCAAGGCTCATGTGACCACACTACCCACAATCAACCTGGCATAATGTTCTTGAAAATCGACCTCTTGTTCAGAAATTGCACTGTGCCTCATTGAGAAAAACCCTAGTTATTGATATCCTCTAAAAACCGCTTTTCCGGGCAACATAATGACAGTGGAGGGGTTCCCCTAGTTGAAACTTGGTGCTTGAAATCCAATGCAACCAACAATTCATCCATCTAAGGCTCAGTTAGAGTTTTATCATGAGTTGCAACTTGCCTCAAGCCATTCAAGGACATGTTGGCAATTTGGTCTAGGGATATAAAATCCAAACCGAGTTGCATAAAAAAGTTCCATAAGCTCTCATACGTCTTTTTGGTCAAGGCCTACATGATCACGCTACGCTGTTGTTATCAGGAAACGATGAATGTTATTGAAGGTGCTAAATGGAAAATAGCAGTGAAAGAAGAAATGGATGCCTTGAAGAAGAATAAAACATGGGATGTAGTAGAACTCCCAAAGGGAAATAAAGTTGGTTGCAAATGGGTCTACAAACTTAAAAAGGGTGTTGACAATAAAGTTGAAAGGTGCAAAGCAAGACTAGTTGAACAAGGTTATTCTCAAATGGAAGGTATCGACTTCCATGAAATATTTTCACCAGTTGTTAAGCTTGTTTGTATTCGAGTAGTATTAGTACTAGTTGCTTTACTTGATCTTGAGTTAGAGCAGCTAGATGTTAAAACAAAACTTTTACATGGATATTTGGATGAGGAAATATATATGGAACATCCAAGAGGTTTTGTTCAGGATGCAAAAAGAATATGTGTTTGCAAACTCCAGAAGTCATTGTATGGCCTGAAGAAGTCTCTCAGGAAATGGTACAAGAAGTTTGATTCCTTCACGAGGAACCGAAATTTTACAAGAAGTGAGTATAAACATTGTGTTTATTTCAAAAGTTTAGAAATGGTATATTCATTATAATCTTGGTGTTGTATGTTGACAATATGCTTGTAGAAAGAAAAAACACGGTTGGAATTAGCAGGTTAAAGGATCAGTTGGCTAGGACTTTTGATATGAAGGATCTACGAGCAACAAAACATATTTTGGGCATAAAAATACATAGAGACATGAAACATGATAAGATTTGGTTATCAAAATATGTGGAGAATATACTTACGAGATTCAGTGTGAATAATGTAAAATCAGTAAATATCCCTTTGGTTTTCCATTTTAAGCTTTCTTCAAGTTTATGTCCTAGTAATAAAGAAGAAAATGACTATATGTCTTGTCTACCGTATGCTAGTGTAGTAGGAAGTTTAATGTATGCGATGGTATGTACAAGACTAGATATTTCACATGCAGTTGGTGTTGTCATTGGATATAGAACAGAGCATTGGGCAACAATAAAATGGGTGCTTTGTTATCTTAGGAGCACAAGTTCTTATTGTATCAACTATAATGGTTGGAGTGATTCAGTTTGTGGTTATGTTGATTCGGATTTTGAAGGTGATTTGGACAAAAGGAGATCTACTTCAGGTTATGTCTCTACTCATGTAGGAGGACCTATTTGTTGGATGTCAAAGTTTCAAAACACAATTGCTTTATCCACAACTAAGGGAGAATATATAGCTATGTTACATGCATGTAAGGAGGCAATTTGGTTAAAGGGTGTACTGGGTGAGTTTGGAAAAATGCAAGACAAAGTAAATGTATTATGTGATAGTCAAAGTGCTATCCATTTGGCTATCAATCTAGCTTATCACAGTAAGACCAAACATATTTCTATTAAATACCATTTTGTAAGACATGTTATTAATGAGGGTGGAGTAGCTCTTAAGAAAGTCCATACTCGATAAAATTGTGCAGACATGTTTACAAAACCGTACTATTAGAGAAGTTGCAATGGTGTTTGTCTTCTCTTGGCTTGCAAAAAGGGTGATGAATGGGCTTGGGAAATGTATTGGGTAAATTGTTGCCAAGGTGGAGATCATTGGAATTGTGACCACAATCAAAGGAGGTGAGCAATGATAGTTCATGTAATGGTGGTAGTTCAAGTTACAATGGTAGTTATTTTGAAGATAGTATATATTTGTGTAACCCTGAGAGACATTTGACAAGTTTTGCAAGCCTTGCCTAGTGGATGTTTCCTTAATCGTGTCTTGTTAAATGCAATTTTTGTTATCTAATTTTTTCAATTTATTTATATAGTTTCCAACAAATTAAATAAATGTCACCTTTCTATGTGCTTAATGAAAACAAACTAATAATGCATTTGTTTTATATTTGTAATGTGTTTTTTTTTATTTAAAAAATGTTATTTTCTAATAAAAATTATATTTAAAAATATAACACATTTCAAAATTGAGAAAACTAAGGATTTAAATAAAAAAATCTTAATAAATATTATTTACATTATGTCTTTACGTATTCACCAGCAATAAACTCTATTAGATTGCAACCGATTGAGCCAATGCATGATCGAGGTTTTCGTTTGCTTTGTTTTTTTTTAAGGGAAGTCATGAACGGAGTATATAAATACTAGAATGCCTCTTAGTTTTTCATTGAAACTGCGTGTTAGTTTATTTATTTATTTTTGTTATATTTTTTTAAGGGATATTTATTTAAAATTAGGTGAGAAATTGTTAGATTCACATATTCATATTTAAGTGATTATTTTTATATAATAAAATTTAATGAAAATAATTAAAAAAATAAAAATATTAAGTTAAAAATTAAAAAAATATTTTTGTATTTTCAAAAAATTCAATTTAATACATAATACATATAAAATATTAATTTTTTTTATCAATAAAATAATTAATTTAAATTCAATATAATTTACTTAAATCAGTAAAGAGACATTGCCTAAAACATATTCTTCTGCTCTTCCCTAAGAAACATTACCATTTCAAATAGATAAGAGAAGGACACCCTCATCTAAAGAAAGAGCTTCTTTGGATAAAAGCATCGACTTCCTGATTAAGTTCTCTGTAAATATGTCTTGCTTCAATTGATAAAAATCCTTTCCTCAAATCTTCTATTCTCCTTTGCCAAGAATCTAGAGTTGCTTCCTGAAGTTTGAAAACACCATTGAACCATTCAATTATGATCTTCTTACAACCTGAAGCTTGACTACCTTCCAAAGAGAGGTTGTTTCTAGAAGAACCCATAATCCCAGGAGTTCTCCTCTCGTATTAGTTCCATATCCACCATTGAATTTCACCTTTACTTGCAAATCTTGAGAAATTTTTCATAAAGCTTCTGCTCCACATCGAGAATTTCTTGCAGCACCATCAAACCAACCAATTGGTATATCTTCATCAAAGACCACTGGAAAAATCTTTGTGATCTTCTTACCTTTAGGTGCAACAATGGCTTATGAAAAATAAATGATCATTTTTTTTGCAACCATTCCTACATTTCGTTGCTTTCCTTCCAACATCACCACATTACGATGTTTCCAAACAAACCACCACACTATAAAAAGTAGATCTTTGAGCACATGACTATTTTTTTTCCACTCATATATACATTCTAATAGGAGTAGGCTAACTCGGGAGCAATCTTCCCTCCCGAGTGCCTTTTCTCTGGCAAGTCCTCCGATGGGGTTCGATGTCCATTACACATCAAATGTCTTCCGACCCGGCAGAAAGTACGATCCTCTATCCTTTCCGTTGTCATCCAGATCTCTTGGATCTCCCGAAGTACGGTCCTCTAGTCTTCTGAGTGCAACTTGCCATGCTGGATGACAATTACCAACCTCTAGATGAGCGGCCCATCATTAATTCCCATCAACCAAATGCCCTCCCCTGCGGACTTTGATGGCTACTCTATGGTTTTGTCTCCAAATAACACCATTTCGTGGTTGCAGATGGCCCTGCGAGTCATACCACCAGTGGAAATGAAAGAGAACGAGACGATGTGAGCATGCATGTTCCAGAGCCAACGAAGTTTAAAGAACACAATACGCTCAATCTAGTAAATAAAAAAACACTTGAGAATGTATTTCGTATTTTATTTTTCAAACCCTACTATGCCATATTTTTTTGGAATTTGCAATGGTTGGATTCAAAAACCAAATCCCATAGTTCAATCCAATCTTCCTCCTCGAACTGCTAATTTACCCATGACTTGGACGAGCAAGAAATGCAGGGGTGGGCGAATGAAATCCATAGGAAAATTTTGGGCAAGATTTTCTTTAACATTTAAATATATATGCTAATTTACCCATGACTTGGATGAGCAAGAAATGTAGGGGTGGGCGAATGAAATCCACAGGAAAATTCTAAGCAAGATTTTCTTTAACATTTAAATATATATGCTAATTTACCCATGACTTGGACGAGCAAGAAATGCAGGGGTGGGCGAATGAAATCCACAGGAAAATTCTGGGCAAGATTTTCTTTAACATTTAAATATATATTAATGATGTGTAAAAATAAAATAAGATGTATTTTGGCATGTGGAAAGGTAAATGATTACTAATTAGATGTATATAGAAACCACTTATAATTAAAAGTTAAAAATTTATATAAAAAAAAGATGACAAATTATATAAAAAATCGAAACTTAAAAAGCTTATATCAGGTTAGGTGCGGAAAGAGCTAGGTCCAATCAAAACTTAAAACCTTATATCAGTTTAGTTGTAGACAGAGATAGGTTCAATCAAATCCTAAATGGACAAAATATCTAAAGATCAACAACTAAAATAGCTAAAGATCAAAATATCCAAAGATCAAAAGCTCAAGGAAAATGTCAGTCATGAACAAAAGTTAAAAGTTATAGGTTAGGAAAATGGGCCAAAACTGGTAAAGGTAAAGTTTTAATCCATTCAAGTATGATAAGAAATGGAAAATTATAAATATGAAAAATTGATAAGATTTTATGATCAAAGTTCGTGGTGCTAAACTCTTATCGAATATTTTTAATAATTAAAACCAAGTTTGAAGCTTGAAAAGCAATTTTTAAGTCTTGATTACATTGTTTTTTAACCATTGAAATTAGAATTGAATAAGTCTCAAGTTATTTGCATTAAGAACATGTGTATGTGTCAATGTCAATCATGATCATGATGGCCAATGTTTTCAATATTACTAGAATTTTTATTATTATTTAAAGTAGATGTATTTTCATTTAATTTTGTTTGATTTACATTTACCATTTGCTCAATTATAGGGACATATTGCAATAATTGATATATAATGGTTCGCAAGACAAAACATTCACATATCAAGAACGTCCATGTTCAAAGTTGATCACACAAGCATATATTTTCAAGCCAAGACCTTGTTTGGAGTGATATAGAGCGTGAAGATGGTACTATTGATCGCAATGCTCTGATACCATACAATAGGTTGGAAGACTTCATTATGGGAGAGCAAAACAACCCAGATGCACCATGTACATTTGTACGAAGATCGCATAGGAAGCGCTTTGGTGATGGTGAATCTTCTATGATGGATCCAACATCCTTGAACTATGTATTGTTAGTATTTATCATGACCTCTTAATCCAATTTATATGTTCTTTCAAAATGTATAGTTAAGTTCCAAAAATTATTACTGGTATTACTATTACATGTAATGATATTTCTTTGAATGTTGGCTATTTTTTAGGTTCCAATGTTGTTATGGCCCAAATGATCTTAGAGGACATCCACAACCACTGTTAAGAAAGAAAAAATTTGTCCAAAAAAGAGGATGCCAATGCAAATTTATAGAGAAGTAAGTGAATGATATGCCAGGGGTTGCAATTATCACCTATAATGAGTACCTACATGAGGATTGCAATGGTTGGCCATGCCATGGAAAATATGATAGATTTGGTGGTCCAAAGTCCTTGAGCACCCCCCGTCTTTCAAAGGAGATTCAATCAATGATAAAGACATTATGTGGACTTGGTGTTCCAGTTGATACAATATTTGAGGGACATATCATTGATGGGATCTTTGGTTCCATGATGGGTACTAGAGACTTTAATTTATGTATAAAAGATGTCTCCAATATATTCAACCGCCATTTGAAAGATAAGTATCAATTAGATCCCAAGGATTCTTTGAGTGTTAACAAGTGGTATCAACAAGAGAAAATTTCATTTTTTTTCTACTACCGACCAGAAGAGGAGGATGTACCATTCATAATTGGCATCCAAATAGAATTGATGCTTGATATGACGGTTAAGTGTTCTCACAACAACATGTTGGCTTTGGATTTTACGTTTAGCAAAAACAAATATGGGGTGAGCTTCATTCGTTTTTTTAATGTTTTTATTGAGTTCAATGTTTCATTCAATATAATTAGTACTCTAAAATTTGAGAAGTTGATTATTATATTGGTTTCTGTAGTACCAATTATACATAGTTCTTGCCTTCGATTCTCAATATAGCGGTGTTCCTGTTGCATGGGAAATGTGTTCACGCAATAGAACATCAGATATAGCCCAGTGGCTTAGACCACTCCTAGATGCATGTAGGAAAATATGCCCAAATTGGAAACTGAATGTTGTCATAACAGATGATGCATTAGTAGAAATTAAAGCATTGAGGTGAAACAAATATTCTATAGGTTATGAATGTATGAATTATCATTAACACATGTATGCCTATATTTTTGTTGTTATTACATTTAATGATGAATATATTTGGTTGCTAAATGTTAATCATGTTCAATTAACATAAGAATGATATCATTTTTCTTGTAGACAATTTTTGGGTTGTTGCATCCTCCTTTGCAGTTGGCATGTTCGTCGTGCTTGGTCAAAAAATGCATTTCAATTGGAATCTTCCCTTGAAAGAGCCAATGAATTATCTCATAGTCTAGGTGAGATAATGCATTGTTGTCGTGATCATGATGTCGTTGGTGAGGCAATGCGAACATTCTTTGAAATAATTGTTGGTGAAGTTAAGTTTTTCGACTACTTCAGAAAACATTGGTTGGAAGGGGATAAGATATGTAAGTTAATTAATATGTTGTCTTAGATTACTTTCCCCAACATATATAGATCATTTAATTTAGTTATAATTACATGTCATATTGAATTAACATATTCATGATTGGTTATATTTTTCTTATTAGATATGTGGGAAAAATGTTGTCGGGACTTTCCTCATGCTAATCAAGAGTCCAATAGTTCAATTGAATCATACCATTGTTTCTTGAAGACCAAGTTCTTATGTGACCGAAGGCATAAACGTTCTAGGAGAATGGATTGGTTGATTTTCTCCCTATTGAAGAGGGTGGAACCTTTTTTTGTGCATCAAAACTATTTGAAGGAGTCTGGATTTCTAACAAACTGGAAGAAGGAGATGTACCTTGAGACTTCATTAGATAAATCTAGGAGAAATCTTGACAATGATGTTAGTCCTCATGACATTGTTGAATGTGCATACATGGTTATTAGCCAGACAGATCGTGCAAAATATTACATTGTATCAACATCTACTGCAAATGGTCTAGTATGTGATTGCCCATGGGCATTGCGAGGCAACACATGCAAACATGTTTTTAAAGTCGATGCTTTATATGGAATTTGTAATGAAGTAGCCCAAGAAGATGCTATAGAGGAAGCAACAATGGATGAGCTTCTAGAAGAACAAGCCACTTATATGCCTCATACAAATGATGTCACAAATGGTGCCAATGGGGATAATGAGAATGCTCATGAAAATAGGAATGGGGACACTGTTGGAGGAGATGATGGAAATTCCCTTCATCAAGGAAACAATGATTGTGATTTGATTATACAAGGGATGTTAGAGAAGCTACAAGGATTACAGGTGATCCTTCTTTATTGTATGAAATTTATCCATTAAAGTTTATTTTATTCTAATATGCTATGGTATTTACATATCAATTTGAATGTTTTATATGATTCATCTATTTTAAAATTTCATACATTTAAATTGGCAGGATGCGATTGATCATGCACCACGAGAACAACATAAATGTTTGGAAATTAAGGAGTATTTGGAAAGATTTCTTATTGACTTCAATGATCAATTTATAATGGACTTTGACTTCACCAATGGCCCACAAGCATTGGATGGATCTCTAAGAAGAAATAAAAGTTGGATTAGCCCTAGCTTTAAGCGTCGACGGAGGGCTCGATGAGCTCTAGTAGAGGACTTGAATGTGAATGCTGAAGAATATATGCCATATGAATTTACCGAGTCTAGATAGTGTGGGAGGAGAAAAGTTGCATCCATGCCAAATCCACAACGTGGGGCAATAGTTGCATCCATGCCAAATCGAGGCAATCAAACACACTTGCCTTTTGATTTGAATAATTTTCCTAATGATAACAATTGATAGATATCTTGCTATGTTTAAAACTCTCCAAATAGTTCCTACCAATAGTTTTTGTTTCTTTTCAACATATTTAGAAACCTTGTCTTGAACATGTTTTAAGTGTTCCTTGTCTTAAAAGTTTTTCATTGCACACTTAAAGTGATATTAATTTTTTGAATCCACGTGCCTAGTCCATTATTTTTATATCTTTATCATGCTAAGCACATGGCTTTCCCTTGATTTTCTTTGTGGTTGGGTCATTCCTATGTTTGGCACATTGTTGTTCCAAATGCTCACTAGTTTGACACTCATTAGGGTTATTCATTTTCTCAATATTGGCTCTTCATTGTTCAACAAACAAAGGTGTTAAGCAACGTTCCTTTCCTCAATGACTTAGATAAATTTCTTTGTTCTACTTCAAAATTCATTGCTTGAGGTCTAGTCCTTCATTAGTACTATCATTTCTTCTCTTCTTTACTCGATGGTAACATCACTTGGTTGTTCAACACTTAATCATGGCCCATGTTTTTTCTATGGTCACATTCAATCTTCCACATTCATTAAACACTACACTTCTATGAGCCATTAAGTATGGTTTTCTTTGTTTGGTTCTTTATACATAGTTGTCTCTTCTATATTTTAACCATTGAAATATTTCTTGAGCCTCTAATTTCATAATTTGTTTATGCATATACATAATCTTCTACATTCTTAATAACACACCACATTAGATCTATTTTTCAAAATAATTGTAGTAAAATTGAACTCGATAACTTAGTCATATATCTCCTACATCTCGTGATCACCCCGTTCTTGAACATACAACATCCCATGACCCCCCTCCTTTTGAAGCCTCTTATGGATATACTCATTTTTCCCGTTACAAGTTGCCCATTAATATGTAGCCATCATCCTCTTCTCAATTATTGAAGGAACACTACAACATTTGTTCATTTCTTCATCAACCAGCTAGGATTCATGATCATGTTTTCATTACTCTCTAGGTGTCTCAAGAGAACTCCAACACCACTTCTTTTGGCCTATTGTGCAACACTAGCTTGATACTTTCATCGGCAGCTACCCCCTTTGTGGCATGGTAAAAAGACTACTAATCGTAAATATGGTCCCTATTGGCTCTTACCTATCCCACTTAACCATTTGAGTCTCTCTTTATGGATTTTGTCAGTAGTTTATGAAAAACATTCTAATTGATAACTATTTAACTAAAATGTTGTTAGCCATCGATGTTATTTATGAATGGGAATTGTCTTCATTTAATTTGACTATGGATATATGGTATCAAACTTTATTGAAACAAAAATATAATTAGGCTGTGTTTATATCTTGTTTCTAGTACTAAGATTTTATTTTAACATTTTTCTTTTGTAATTTGAAAGAAATGAAGAAGTGAATTAGGGCATAATAAAATATTAGAATCATGTTTTGAAGATTTTTCCTAGCACTCTAGCATAGATTGATGAGGGTTAAAAATCCTTATCAACATAATCCACCAATAGGATTGGAATTTCAAAACCAACCCATGAAATTTGATGGTTTGGATCATTCTATTACTTGTTTTAAGATTTCCAACAAAGATTGATGATGGTTCCAATCATTTTTTTATTGTATTTGACAAGTAAACTTTTTTATTGTATTTGATAGGTAAAATGCCTTAAAATGCCTCATGATGAGTAATTTTCCTCTCAAATTCCATCTGTGTGAGTTACCATAGAATTGATATTAGAGTATTTATAAGAAAGAAAAGAAAAATATATTAAAATTTCATGGGTAAAGGAGTGTAAAGGAAGCCAAATATAAATAATAAATTCCCTATCTTCAACTAAGTCAACTTCCACAATGTAAAGGAGGCCTCCACTTATTTCTAATATTAGTTATACATATTGTAAGATGGGTGTGTGCTATTTAGACTATTATATTGCTAAACTGTAGTGACACTTGAGGCATAATCATTAATTAACTTAATACAATGGTATCATTGTTGTTTTGCTCATATTTACTTTGTTATATTGTATCTTGATGATGTTTCCATTGTTGTGATCTTGACAAATGAGCTAGCTAGTGCCTTTTTGTTTTGATGAATGTGATTAAAAGTTCAGGGATGGATGGATTCTTCTCTTCCACTAATCTCCAACTCTCTACACATTAATTAAGAGGAAACTATACAACATGCCTTAGGTGAGACCTTCTTTTGGAGGGTTGAATATGTCGACATACTAAACTACTACAAGCGTTTATTAGACACCTTTTATGCATGTTGGGTCTATAAAAGGGATAACAAGTGCGGTGGTGGGAATAAACCCAGGAAATACACCCTATATATTGTATATCATTGATAGGATGGACTTGCACCCTACCTCAAACATTATCATGCACAAACATGTAATATTAAAAACTATGGA
>JASDQU010738951.1:125970-151254 GCA_032191745.1 Picea mariana | reverse complement strand
TAACTCTAACCATCAAGTCACCTTTTATCAGGAAATATTGGACTTTTCGTTGTCCTACTTCCTCCAATGGAACTTCCATAATTATTTTTTATGTCTTATCTGAACTTTCTCTTATTAACTTTGACTATCAGATAATCTTCCATTTAGAAATACTGGACGTTTCCTTGTCTTATTTTCTATGATGGCTCTTCTAGGATTATTTATGATGTTTTCAATAAACTTTTTCTTATTTATTTTGACCATGGGATCACCTTCTAATGAGAAATATTGGAACTTGTTTGATTTCCTCTCATGGTTCTTCTAGTCGTGTTTTTAATTTCTTCTCCAAAATGACTATGACCATTAGACCACCTTCCATCAATAAATATTTAAATTTTCCTGGTCATGTTTTCTGTAATGGTGCTTCCAATATTGTTTCTAGTATCCTATCATGTGATTAGGATAAAAATATATGCCAATTTACTATATGAAAGAGGGAATTTAAAAGGAAGGAATTTGATTTCTTGACAAGGAAATTTTAGACTTCCATTGAGAAAAATATCAAACTTCTTTTCCATCTCACAGAATATTAATAATATGGTTTGTCTTTGTAAATACATTTTTATTTTACATAATCTAGTTGCATTCGATTCTAGGTGATAATATCTCTTCTAGCTAGATTATACCACAATTGTAAATAAATTAACAAACACAAACATTGTCTTTCAAAACAAGTATTACATTATAGAAATTTACACATGGATTTATGAATAACACTTCCCTAATAATAGTAGATTGTATGTGATGTATTTGTCAAGATTTGGTGCTCATGAACAACTCCATTATCTATTCAAACAATTTATATTCTATGAAAAACAAAGTGAGATAAAGAAAAAAAGATAAGAATTTTTATTCTATGAAAAAAATGTGAGAGAAAGAGAAAAGGCGAAGAAGATCAATTGGTTGTTTGTCTTGTCACAACTTGCATTGTTTATAATAGCCTAGAGAAGACTTTATCTTAGATTTTTTTCTTATCCTCTTTCAAATCAATGCTAATTGTATCCAACACTATTGTAACAAGTTGTTGATTTCTATTGGCTAATAAAATAGCTCCAACTTAGATCCATATAAAGTTGTAACAAGTTGTTGATTTCTATTAGGTAATAAGTTAGCTCCAACTTAAATCCATATAAAGTTGAACATAATATTATGATGCAAATTTAGATATATTGCATAGTATATGGATAGAGATGGATTTTGAAATCACACTTTTCAAATGCACTATGATGATAACTCTTGGTTTCATTTGGACAAAATACCAAATAGAATTCAATTAAAAATCAAATCCATTTCATAGGGGTAGATACTAACCAACAAATTTTGTATTGGAAATTTGTTTATTTGAGATAGCAACATTAAGAAAGGCTATCAAGAGAGATGTCTTAAAAAAAAATATGAAAGAACTTAAAAAACAGTAAGAAATTAAAAGCATAATAACGTTTTTGCAAACCATTCACTCATATATAAAATAAAATATAAATACACGTTGATGCTTGATATTGTTAAATGGCACACCAACAAATTTTACTATAATCCAATTTAGTATACATTTAACATGAGAGGACACTAACATGTCATTTACATGAAAAGGTGTAACATTGCAGGGATCATTTATCCAAGGGTAGTCATTAATTCATAATCTAATAGAAAGTTATGTGCATAATTTTGATAAAATCCAATTTAGTATACATTTAACATGAGAGAACACTAACATGTCATTCACACCAAAAGGTGTAACATTGGAGGGACCATTTATCCAATGGTAATCATTAATTCATAATCTAATAGCAAGTGATGTGCATAATTTTGATAACAAGAGATTTTTCTCTACATAATTGAGTAACATTAATAAAATAAAATAGAGAATTATAATAATTTAAGTTTTCATGGTTTTACTTTGAATGAATGAGAAATAGTGAAGGGATGGAAAGGAAACCCTAATGAGTGAATATGAATAATTTAACTTTCACTCATTAGGGTTTTTGTTACATTTCGTTTAAGGTTTATCATTCATTCATGGTAAACTCTAAACACATAAGTTGTTCTAGTTGGTATACACTTCACCATTCTCATGATTTTAAGACGACCAATACGATTTGACAGACCGATGATGGTCGGATGGTTGAATGAAAGAAACATTATGAGTGCTACCAATGAAGGATTGTCGACTAATACTACACCCTGGAATCATCGATGTGATTGAATTGGCACCGAGTCGACTTGGTCGATTAGTGCATGTTCCATTAATGGTCGATTGAATACTATCCAAATGCATGCATACGAAACAAACCTTTAATGAACAAACCGACGAAGTAAGAATATCTTGATTTGAGAGAAAAAAGGCAAGCCTGCCACATGCACTTCTCGACACTGCGAGGACCACCTCGACCTCCTATTAGATCTTTACAATAAATTATACATAGCATTTAGCATTGCTAGGGAGGAGTACAAAAGTCATGGTGAGAGCGTAATCATATGTTTGCATAGATTTTATAGTCGGTATATATTGAAATCAATTGATCTTTGTAAATCCACTTTGTATCCACTATGTATACAGTATGAATTTGTTAGTAATATCAAGCTAATAATTTAACATGATGAGTCTCGCCGAGACAAATAAGAATGTCATAAATAAGGAAACATAGTCAACCAACGAGACATGTTTGTTAGTAGAAAATGGCACATTGGCCGACTGATAAATTTCACTACTGCATTATTCGGGTCAATTGATGCATTCAACTAAATTGTTATATGTTTTAGTTGGGAGTTGATATGGAGGAATCAACTCCTCGAATTCTTATGGGTGAATTCAATGGTTGTAAGAGGTATATGGGTATGTCAATGGAGTCATATATGGAAAACATGGCTACATGAAGGATCATTCAAGTTAGTGTTTAGTCGAGTCTCAGTTTGAGTCAAGTCAACTCGACTTAGAGTTGAGTTTAGTCAAGTTTGTAGTCAGTCGAAGACTCTTGAAGTCGAGTCTATATTATAAGTCTAGTTTATTTCAAGAATGGTCGAGTTGAGTTTGTTACTCGAAAAGAAAAAAAAAACATCATATTGTTGATTGTGTCAGTTTCAAGAAGTATTAAAACCTGAGTTAAAGAAGAAAGGAGGGGGTTAAACATGCATTTTTCAAAGACAGGCGATCCCCTCCACCAATGTAATGTAAGTCAGTCTTTAGTTGACGAGATCAGTTCTTCACCGACTTAATTCGATATTCAGTCGACAACACTTAGTTTATCTTGTAATTTTTATGCAAAGACGTAGCACGTTGTCCTTCATATAATATCAGATGCAGATTATATATATTTTCAGAGACCAAAAATAATTAAAGAATCACATCCAAGTTTAACGAGCAAAGAAAAGAGGTAAAATATTGAGCATCAATGATGATCTTGTTGGAAGTGGTTAAAGGAATTCAAGAAAGAGACATCAAATGACAACACACACACAAGAGCTCAAAAAAAAAGATGATGGCACAAGAAATACTAAATTGATCTAGCCCCTTGGTATAAAATTTGCAGAATAGTTTCTAAGTTGTGACCTCAGAAGCCAGAAAACATGGAAATGGTAGGTTGGACAAAGCATGGTATTCCACCATAGGGTGTGTGTCGGGGGAAGATGATCCTAGGACGAGCATGTCACCACTATGAAGGCACCAGAGAGAAAGGTGTAACAATCGGATTGAGAGGACCATTGTTGGGTGGTATCAAAGCATTGTGAGACTCATTGACTACACAAGGAATTACCAAATTGAAGACGAAGGCTAAAGAGTAACAAGTCATTGATTATATGAACACTTTCTCAGGACGAGCAAGGATTTGAGTATGGGGGTGATGTTGGAAGGCCTCTTAGGCCCTTGTAATGGTCATCATACATTAGACATTAGATATTAAGTAAACATGTGAAGAAATATGTAGTAAAGGATAAATATATAAGAGAAATTAATGAATGATTATTTGGAATGGGTGAAACCACTCCAACCATCCATACAATTTATAAATTCTATTGAAGAAGGAATATGAATTCAGTTGGATATCCTTCCCCACATTTATCTCCTTCATTCTTGGGATTATGTGTGTGTCTTGATGTGATTAATGTGTCTCTCTTGAATGTCTTCCCTAATTTATGAGACTACAATAACAAGGCAATGCAACACAAGGCAATACAAGACATGGTAAGGCAATGCATGGCATGGCATGGATAGGCAAGGCATGGCATGGCATGTAATTGCAAGGAAATGAAAGGAAATGCAAGGCAAGGCAAGGAAATGCAACACAAGGCAATGCAACACAAGACAATGCATGGCATGGCATGTCAAAGAAAGGCATGGCATGGCAAGGCAAGACATGGCATGGAAAGGAAAGACATGGCATGACATGGCATGGAAAGGCAAGGCAAGGCATGGCATAGAAAATAAATACATGGAAAGGAAAGAAAAGGAAAGGCAATGCAAGGCATGGCATGGCATGGCATGGCAAGGCATGACATGGAAAGAAAATGAAAGGAAAGGAAAGGCAATGAAAGGAAAGGAAACACAATGCAAGGCATGGTATGGAAAGGTAAAGAATGGAATGGAAAGTCAAGGGATGGCATGGAAAGTCAAGGAAAGGTAGGTAAATGCAAGGAAAGGCAAGGATATACATGGCAAGAAAAGGCATGGCATGGCAAGGAAATGTCTAGGGATAGATCTAGGTCTAGGTATGGAAAGGAAAGGAAAAGAAATGCAAGGCATGTAAAGGCAAGGGAAGGAAAGGAAAGGCATGGAAAGGAAAGGAAAGGAAAGGCATGGCATGGAAAGGAAATACATGGAATGGCAAGGTAAGTCATGGCATGGCAAGGCAAGGCATGTCATGGAAATTCAAGGTAAGTCATGGAAAGGAAAGAAAAGGAAAGGCAAGGCATGCCATGGAAATTCAAGGTAAGGCATGGAAAGGAAAGAAAAGGAAAGACAAGGTAAGGATAGAAAAGCATAGACAAGGCAAGGAAAGGCTAGGCGTTGATCACATACTTTTTTGTGGACTCTCTATCCACTTGGCATATTTCACATTCATCCATGGAGTTAGCTACCTTGGAATTCATATATGCGGAGTGGTTGCATGCATGCACATTCTTGGAGGGAACATTCCATGTGGACACATGACATTTGAATTGGCTTGATTCTTATTTTTGGTGGTGTGTTCCCTTCATGAGCATTATTTGGTGCATACTACTACTATTTTTGGATAAGGGTGAATTGATTTGGAGATGCTAATGTCCACATGTTGTAATATGGTCAACCATGGATTGAGGAGAGATCTAACTAATCCATTATTATAATATTTATTTGACTTGTCATGCAGTTAGTTAGCAAATAATGATATTTTATTATATAAGAGAAGAGACTCAATCTATAAAGAATATATATCTTTCTCCATTGTAAATGGTGGATAATTTGGGTATTTATGAGCTCTCTTCTTGGGCTACATTGTACAACATTTTGACAATCTTAATGGAGAATTTGAGGTATATTTTCATTTGATGTGAGGGTTTATTGTGAAATTATATTTTGTGTATTGATTTTGTATTAAGAAAGCCTTGTAGCATGTTGTGATTACCATAATAATGAGTCATGCTTCATTTTGAATAGAGTAATGTGAGTTTTCAACCCATTTATTTCTATTGTGATTATGTTAGGCTGCATGATTCTTATTATTGGTTCTTGGAATCTTAACTAGGATGGGCCTTCAATCTTTCATCAAATTTAGGTCCTTGATAACCATTAATTGCGTATGGATTTAGAAATTAGCAATATTTTCCACCACAAGAGATGTGTTAATGAGTAACACAAGTATTTATAATCACTTTAGAAAAAACTAAACTATTTTTACTTATATAGACTTCCTTAACACTTTTAAAAGTAATTAATCAAATTAAATAAATTATTGCAATGATTACTGCAATAATACACTCCAAATCTAGTTGAATACTCAACCAAATTGAGAAAAATTATTTCATTTCATCAAAATTTCATAAATCTATCCAATTTTTTGTTAAATAGTTTATATAACCAAAAAACATTTTGCATAGTCTTCAACAAACATCTCCTATAATAAGTGGATTTATTGAATATTGTAAAGGTAATTGTAGTTTCTATTAGTTAAATGTAATTTATTGAATCTACAAACTCATCAAAATCTACATTGATGTGTTAAGTGATCCTTCTATCTTTCAATGTATGAGTTTCTCCTTCCAACTATTGAAAAACAATATTCAACTTATCATACTAAGAGATCTTAAATTGAAGGTTGTAGTAGATTTTGAGTTTGACGTTTCATCTTTACATCATGTCTTCATTATCCCAAATCCATCCATAATCCCAAAGTGTGAATTGATTTCAACTCATGGATTATTTTATTCATGTTCATGTAGATTTTTCCCTTTATAAAACAATGTAAATCTATGTTTCCTAGGAATATCCTTGTAGCAATATTTTTATGTGGAATTAGTTCTTAGAAGAATAGAGATATGAATTTGTTACTATTTATTATTGTTTAGAGTTATATTTTGAGAATAGATTTTTTTAAATCCATTTAGATTAGATTTATTTTTTGTAATTTCATGTAAACAAAAAATAGTGGAAATCAAAACACTTTGAAATTCATACATTTATCAACATAAAATGAAAAAACAATGAGATTCATAAAAAATGTGCATGAAATGTGTGTGTGTGTGTGTGTATTCAACATCATATAAATTGTACATGTTTTAAAAAATGGCACATCGTGCCCAATATACAAAACGACAGCAAGTGCCCTAACATAAAAAAATTGTCATATGGTGGCCTAGATACAAAATGGTAGTCAATGATCACTAATTGACCATTGCCACCCTTGTCACCCTAAGGAGCATCCTAGAAACTGATATTTCTTCTCTTTCTCGAAGAAGCACCTCGAGTGGTTTTGTGCTTGGGCGTGGTTCGTCACTCCAGAGTTTGCACAAAGTAAAAACATTGTTATATTTTTTTTCCACAGTGAATTAAAAGACTTACAAAATGATACTTTGTAATTCAACATAAGACAAAGCACTGCAGATGGTACTGACAATAGAGAGGGTTTTACCCTCCTCCACAACCCTAATATCTCAGAAATTCCACCCTATGTAAGTTACAAGGATCAAATCATAAAATTTAAACAAATATGAATAAAATAAATTCTATTCATGATACACAAAAATTAATCATCAATACATTATCTCTATCTCAAGCATCGATGGAGATTTGCTGACAGGTGGAGTGCTGGGATGTACAATATGATATGAGGCATCATCTACTATGGCAGCCTCAGTGGATGGAGTATATGGAAATGGTGGTGGGGGCGGGTGTCATATGAGTGCATCCACTATCGATGGATGTGATGGAAGAGGTGGTGTCAATGGGTGGCATGCAGGTGTAGCCACTAAGGATTCATGGAATATGAAATATGGTGGGGGTGGGAGGCGATGAACCCTCATGGGTTGTACAAGTGATGGAATAACACTTGTCTTGGAAACAAGTAACCCAAAAGTTGTGGTTGGGTACCCAAGGAGTGGAATACCACTGTAACTGGTGAAAATATCATTATCCTGCACACATATTAATAATATCGTTATTAGTACAAAATAGTAAAATAAAACAACATAGATACACAAAATTTGAGATTTCAATAAGATTTAACTCAACACATGATACATGTGAATAAGGTGACTTGTCCATCCTAGGTGGACATTGATCGACACTGCCTGGTCTCGCAACCTTTAGAAACGCAAGAAAATTATAAATTTGAGGATGTCAAAAAACAAAGAAATCAGTATAGTGAATTTATCAAATGTGACACATACGTGTGTATGCAGTACACTGAATGAGCAAGTTGCCTCTGCTATTGCATCAATGGTGGATACATAAATTGATGCATCTATCGGTGTAGAGGGTCTTCTATAAGGGTGTAGAAACTACAAAACATCATATAATAAAATATTGAAATAAATACACATAATACTATATAAATATATGACGATGAAGAACATAGAGATGGTTAAGATACTAACCTGTTCCATGAAGCTCTAGTGTCCACTGGACTCCATAGGCCCATAACAAGTCTAACTACAACTTGATCATCTACAAGAATCACATGAACGACTGCTATGTCCATGTTCCATATCCTCGTTGCACTTTAATCTAGGGGTTGAAGATTCGACCCTTCTGTCAATGTCACCAATAGGCACCTCCTACCGAGATAGTGCAAAAAAACTACCATGTTGCCCTAGACTTCGATTCAAGGCTAATAAAGAAACATGTGCATGTTGCAATCCCTCTGAAATGGGAAGATGTTGGGAAGGGGGGTTAATCCTTCACTTAGGGGGATGAGGACCTAAGATGGGATCATGCCTAGCACATTCTCGGTCTTGTGCAGACCCTTGACCCACCCCATGGAAATAACCAATGTTGAAGTACTTCACATGGTGAGTCATGACCCAAAATTAATTCTACCCATAATTTTCTTAAAAAATATAAAGGCACCTCCATGTTATTATAGGGAGGTTTATCAAAAACCCTGAACCATCTATCCATCCATTTTTCAACAAATTGTGGTTGGATGCACCAGTCCTGCATTCAAATGTATTTATTGTTGACAGGTGGTTGTTGTCTAGTTCAAGGATCAATAAAAAGAGACATCAAATCTTGTTTTGAATTACCCAAGTCTCTAACTTGGTTTATATTTAGTCCAGTCCCGTAAAACTCAAACATTCTATCCTTGTATTTAGAAATAGTAGTTGATTTCACTTAGGGACTTGCAATGGATGACACAATGGTGTCCAATGAAGTGTCCAAAGACAATCGGCTAGGTTCTCTTGTGCCTCTTAATTCATGGAAAATTTATCTTAAGGTTGTCAACCCCTCATCAATCTATGTGTTTATGTTTGGTGGTTGTGTGATGCAAGAGCATCGCTCCATGTCAGCCAGCCAACCACGCCAGTGAATCCAAATCGCACGCTAAAAGAGAGGCACAACCTCATTTGAAATTTGAAATTCAATGTAATTAATTGTCTTAGGCTGGTGAGCCATGGAAGCCATGCCTTTGAGCATGCATTAGGTAGATCGGCTTTAAATGCTAGATCAGCTGAGATCTAGATCCAGATGTTGGACTAGATAGCCATTGAATGTAATTTATTAGAGTAGGTGAACCTGGAGGGAAGCGCTCGATGAGCCCCTCAGGTAAAAGAGATTTTTAGATCTCATTTTGAGTAGTTGTAGAAGGGGAGAGTAGAGAAGAGCCAGAGAGAGCCCGAGGACACCATTGTAAAGATACATGCATTTGCCATTTTAACATAATCAGAAGCAATTTTTCCTGCATGTTATTCTGTGTATATGGATGTATGTGTCTGTTCCCTATGTATATTGTGAATGTATGATTGTTGATGCATTCTACAGGAGTGTGTTTGATTTCAGGTTGAAGGTATTTGAGGCTTCATACCAGGAGGGTGTGACAGAACGCTGAGGGTTCTGAGAGCCGTGCATAGGAGGTTGCACTTTTGAACTCTGCGGAGTTAGACAAAGACGTGCTGAGGCACAGAAGCTGGAATCATCGAATCGGGAAGAATACCTCAAGGTTGTTGAATACCTGGGAGGCAAGGCTGTGTATGAGAAACATAGTTGCAGACAGAACTTTGTTGTAAGTTCTGTGAGGGCTCTGCCAAGTGGGCATTGAGCATACACATGGGTTGCGTTGGAGAAGAACTCTGCTGAGAGTTAGAAGGAAGACCAGAATCACTGAGGATTCTGAGAGCTCTGCTAGGAGGGCATTGAGCAGGTGCAAAGGGTGCACAGAAGGAACCGAGAACTATTGAACGTTCTATGGAGAAGATACTCCGCTAGGAGAGCATCGAGGAAGCGTGCAGATAGGCACCGAAGAGGAGAGAACTCTTTGAGTTCTGTGTTGTGAAGGGAGAGTCCACTGAAGGATCTTCACTGGGTTGTTGAATACCCATAAGTACTCAAGAAGAGGTTTGAGCAAACAGATAGCTAGGAAGGCACTTTATTCTCCGTCTGTGGGAGAAGGAAGGAAGATAAAATCCCCTAAGGGGTCTGAGTGGTTGCGGAAGCTCAGAAGAGATAGCACATTGTGTGCGCGTGAAGACTCTATAGGAGAGCAGACGTCGGAATCCTTTAAGGATTCGAGGAGAAGAAGCTCAGGAGAGACAGCGTGGTATATGCGCGAAGACTCTACAGGAGGTAGAGGTAAAATCTCCAAACATTTGAGGAGAATATTAGGAAGGACAGCGACAGCCGTTCGATCGCAAAAGAGAACAAATCTGGACTATTGAAGATTCACATCCATGGGAGTTCAGAAGAAAAGCACAGGAGAGGAGGACCGACAGCCGTCGGGATCCCGTATAGAAATCCTGTCAGCATTGGATCGGGAGAAGATGCGCATAGGATTACGCGCAAGAGTAGGTGCGCAAGAAGCTCGGGAGGAGTAACATCGGTCATTGGATTAGTCGATAGCATCTGGGCCGTTTGTTTGGGAGTGGATGCATGTCACGAGCTTACCCACATCGGGAACTCGGCACCGGAAGTTGGAAGAGGAAGTCACTCAACTTCATGAGTGGCAAGGAGGTGAGAGTTCCATGTGTGGGGCCTAGCTGACATCATCTTGGTATATCAGCACTCGAGAATGGTGTGGGACCACAGGAGTCAGCAGGTGGACAAGTGGCACTTCGCATCTCGGAAGCTCGTGAGTGGAAGAGCCGAGGATTGGGTGTTAAAGGTTGCGAGGTGCGAGGACACGAGGTAGCGAAGTGGGGAGAAGACAGGAACCATCCATATAGAGAGGATAGGTGGCAGAGATCTATATGATCTCACGAAATCGAGAGTTCGCAGAGTGAGGGCCCAAGTGTTGGGTGTCCAAGGTCACGAGGACGTGAGGTGCGAGAAGATCGAAGACGTCCATTGGAAGGGGGCACGTGGCATAGATCTAGATGATCTCGCGAACTTGGGAGTTTGCAGAGTGAATTCCCAAGTGGTTGGTGTTAAAAGTTGCAAGGCACGAGGACACGAGGCAATGAAGTAGCGAAGAGATCTGGATCGTCCAATTGAGAGGACGCGTGGCAGAGATCGAGAGATCTCTTGAACTCGAGGGTTCGCAGGTTGAAGGCCCAAGCGTTGGGTGTCCCAAGTTGCAAAGACGCGAGGGGCGAGAAGGAGATAGCCGTTGGATTTGGATCGGGAAAGACCGTTGGATCCGCACGTGGGATCGTGCATTAGAGCCTCGGGAGAAAAGGCTCGAGAGTTTGGTCACAGGGATTGTGAGGTCACGGGGAGTGAGATTCTAACCGTTGGAGGATAGGTGGCCATAAAAAAGCAGCGAAGTAGAATACAGGTGGCATAAAGACCTCGGGATCTCACCGCGAGCGTCCCGAAGTATTGGTATTAGGATTCGCGAGTTGCGAGGTGTGAAGTTTTGGCGAGACAAAGGGCCGTTGAAAAGTCAACTCTCGTGTGCCTCGGCACTTCGACACATCGGGTGTTGAGAGTTGGAAAATCAAGGGTTTGAAATAGTGAGTCGCAAGGCCGCGAGGGAGGTAAGGCCATGGACACGGGAGTAGTGGTCATATGGTGGAAGCTTAGCCAGGATGGCTAGCGCATAGGAGCCGAGAGCTCATCGGTAATTCGGGGATCAGGGATTTCACGAGGACAGAGGTTTGCGACCGTGGAAAGTCCGAAACCCCGACGCCCGATAACAGTTTCCTGTGGGGGAAATTGGTCATGGTCAGGTGCAGAGGCCATGTAGGTGAGCGAAGGACCTGTGGATTGGGTCGTGTTTTGATAGTGATTCCCGAGGGAATCTAAAGAGCCAATTCGGCTCAGCAGGAAGAGAAGTTGAACGATCCTGTGAGAAGGAGAGCGCGACAGGGGTACGGTCGCGTACCTCACCTGCGTCATTGTGGTGGGTTGGGGTTTTCTACCATTTGGTCTACTTGTGTGTAGTTTTCATTGTCTTTGGGTTCCATATTAATAATATTTGTTGCACTTTAATAAGTGCACTTATGACAAAGGTATTACAAACAACAATTTCATTTGAAGAAACTAGAGTAAAGAAAGATTAGAAACAACCCATGAATATAGAATATGATGTAATTATGAAGAACCAAACATGGGATCTTGTGTCGTGTCCTATATGAATAAATGTTACAGGGTTCCAAATGGGTTTATAAGACAAAATTTAATTCAAATGTGGCCATAGAGAAATTCAAATAAAAAATGAATATTATTCAAATAATTATTTATCTTTCTTCAAGTCTTAGATGACATATTCATCAAATATATATTAAGAATACATTTTTCATTGGGAATATCCATGAATAAATATATATGAACCAATCCCTTGGTTTAGTGGATAAAATACATCCTTACTTTTTTTACATGTTGAAGACAATCCAATTTTTCATGCTAACATAAAAAATCAGGTATACCTGTCTTGAGTTGGACACAGTGGAAAGATCATGTGATCTGGTCCTCCTCTACTCCTCCTCTTTACTTGCTCAAACAAAGGAAAACATGAGGCGCGGTGTGAAAATGGGCACAAATCGCACCCACGAACTTTTAAAAAAGGGCACAACAGGAACATGTGCACGCTCTTAGGAACATGCACACTTTCCTGCCAACATGCCTATGCGTCACACTGAGTGGACGTTCGGTCTTTTCCAAACATATAACATCATGAACGTGCATGCATTCCTGTGGGTGTGCACTCCTGCTCACCCCCTTTCCACTTTTTCGTCCACCAACTTTATGCACTCACCCTTACATGTCTTACATATGATGTTATATATAAAATGTAATGCCTTGAAATTTAACATCAAACCCCAATAACACTGAGTTATTATAACACCAAAAAATATCCACATTCACAAACAAAAGAAATAAATCCAAGTTAGATGGATGTAGTCAATGCTCCTATAATGAAAGCATGTTAGCCACCATCTCCCTACAACCTAGTTCAACATTGTAATTCTTCACGACATAAGCATAGATGACACATGATAGGAATGCAATGTTTTAAGATTTATTGCATCAAGAGGTGCAATCTACAACCCAATATTAGGTCGATGTGTAATTATGTGCCTAAATTCAATGTGGAGTCGACATGTGTCACTCTTCAATAATAATAATAATAATTAAGGAAATGAAAATTGTATATGTGAGCTCTAAACTTTTGTGAAATGAAACATTGGTGAAATCATGAAGATGGGTGTCTATTTTGCTTGTTTTATGAGAAAAAAAACTATATTTTCACAAGTTCTTCAACTTCTGACATACAAAAGAATTTTTTTTATTTAAAATTTCACTTTATAGTAAAAACAAAACTTGTGAAGAATTTCATTAGCTTTCCAATGACTATTTTTCAATTTTGTTTTACTGAGATCTGATATGTCAATTTGACAATTGTTTAACAATATGTTCCTTAAACATCAAAGGAATGATAATGAGTTATATTTTCCCCAACTATGTATCTATTATTAAAATTTTGTTTTTAACAAACGAAATATACCACAACAATCAATAGAGACTCTATTTTATTATGACTATAATTTTGAATCTAATGGATGAACATTATAATTTCTATAATTTTTTGAAGTTGACCAAGCTGAAAATGTTGCAGATTTTAAACACATGTTTTCCCCCACCTTGTATCTATCTTAATTTTTACTTAAAAGTAAAATCTAAAAATGCCCTTTTGAAAAGAACAATTTAAGGATTATGAATATCATTTTTTCTAAATTTTTCACTGTGTATTTTTAGAGATACAAATATTTCATTTTACTGAATCATAATGTCAGTTGAAAATATTATGTAGTAATTTGTTTTTAAATTAAATAAAATTAGATAAAAATAATGAAAATGAAAACAAATTATAGGAATTGAAAGTAGATTCAATTTTGCAAATGTTGGTATCATTTTCGAAACCAAATTCTGAGTATTTGCAGGAGTCCGCAACCTCCAAAGTTCAGGTAAGATAGAGGGAATTCTTTGGTTCCTGCAAATAGTCCCATTCGCTAGTTTTTGGTCGAAATAATCTTTTGACCGAAAAACATTTCTTTCGGCCGAAAAATGTAATTCTAATGGAATCCATCAAAATTAAACGGTTTCCTAGCTTTTCAGCCGAAAAAACTATTTTTTAGCTGAAAGATGGGTGAGAAAATTTCATCGACCGGAAACAATGAAAATACACATCATATCATTTCATTTTATGCAAAATATTATAAATATGCTTTCGACGGAACACATTTAACACAATTCATCCCTTGTTTCATGGTTTTCTATTGCACCTAAACAAAGTTTCAAATCATCTTTTTCATTTTTGTTAAACAAGGTAATTGATGTTTGTTCAAATTTTTATTGGAATAACAATTTATATATTGAAAGCTAAATGTTGATCATTTTTTCAAGGTGAATCCTTTGTTGAACATAAAATTATTTATATTATTTTTTAATAATTTTTGTGACGATGAAGTTTTTCTGAGACCATTTTGAAATGTTGAATTTGTTAAAAACTTTTACAGATAATTACTCTCATGGGAAACAAAAGTTTGCGCAAGAGAAAATTTGATCGCACTCGAGATGAAACTCACCATAACGATCAAAGGAAAGAACATTATTGGAAAAATAAATGAGAACATGCAAATATTGAAGAAAGAAATGATGATAATGTAAATAGAGATTTTCAACAAGAAGAAGTCCAACCAGGTATGCATGCACATATTGTCTATATTAAAGGTATAGAATTCAAATTTAAAATATTGTTTGATATAATTGATTGTAATTACGATTTGATGTTTTTCAAAAAACATAAATAGATTTTCCTCATAACGTCTATGAAGACGTTGGAACCGAAACTAAAGCAGAAGACGAATCACCTATAGGTATGTACATAAATTTAGATAATATCAGATGAACACTTGTATATAGTTTAGTGAATTTATGTTCGGGTTTTATTTTTTAATATAACTTTAAATTGAAATATGCAGGAGAATCTATCAACATTGATGATGAAATATTAGAAAATGTTGATACTAACAAATTTGGGAAGAAAGAAGATAAGCATTATATAATATATCGAACTAAAAATATGTATAATACATTTTTCAAAGATGAATCAATAACAGTACAAGCTCAACTTTTACTTTGTCTAATAAAGTCAAGAAATTTAAAAGAAGCTACATCATTATTGGGTATTCAAAAGTTGGCAAAAGATACAAAGGTGAAACATAATGTCTTTGACAATATAACTAGTGTATTAAAAGCTTTTGGAAAATCTCAAAAAAAAGATGCCAGTGTTGCATGTAGAGTGATATAAACACCATTTATTTCATCTATCAATATAAAATATCGTTTGACACTACACATGGAAAAAACGATGAGAATGTCAAGAAAAACATTGTACAAACATAGAAAATTTCAATTGTAAATGATGAACTTGTTTTTTGAACAGTGATTCCTAGACAACCCTACAAAGATAGACTTGCAGAAAATGTTAAAGAATTGGCCCGTAATTGTTGGTTGATAGAATCTCGTGTTTCACCACTTACAATGGATATGTTGCAAAGAAGAATAGCATGAAAACAATATGAAGAACATCCAAAACATATATTGCCAATGACACAAATATAATTGTTCAATAAGTTCAAAGAAGAGCACAAAGAAATAAAAATTTTCATCAATACATTTGTGCAACAAAAACCATGGTTTGTTAGACCCATCATTGTTCATGACACTTTTTGTTGTCATTATCATGTAGAATTTGAGTTATATTACGACAATTTTTTTGATTTTGGTAAAACTTTATGGCCAAGTTCACCTCCTCCTTCCACATTTCATGCTTTTATCTCTGAAATTCTATGTGAAAGAGAATGTGATGAATTATTTTACCAAAAAAAATGTGTTGGTGGAAAGAAATGTGATCGTTGTGGAAATATAAGTTTGTTTCACTCAAAGTATCCTATTGATATGAATGATCAATCATTTTCTAATATAACAGTCAATTGGAAGAGATATGAATATATCAATAGCATGGCTCCACATTCTTCAAATGTTGTTTCCGAAAGGATTGATTTGAAAGTAGATAAAATATATGAAGCATCACATAGATATCGATGGAAACACCTACAATTCAAACAATCTTGTGAAGTGTTTCCACCAAGGATAATTTTTTTTGTAGTTTATTTTGCAGAGAATTACACATTCGCTGCACAAAAAGAAATACAGAGTAAATATTCTCATTCTGATCAAGTCACTATATTTTTGCACCTTCTATATAGACATGCTCAATGGAGTATTTGTCAGTGTTTCATGGAAACCTACACAGGAGATCTAGATAAGAAAGTACAAACAAAGATTATCAAGAAAGGAAGAAAGATTCAATATGGAAGAATGAGAAAATATATTCACACTACTCCAATGAGCTGATGATTGACACATAGATCATGATCAATATGATACAATGAATTAGTAGAATACACTCATATATAGGGCAAAGCATTCCATAATTAATAAAATCAATCAAGCAGTTAACTTTCCTTAGGAATGCATGCATGCATAATAGTGATGGTAAAAATAGAAAGTCTAAATAGAACTAGTCAGTTAACTCCCACTGAACTAGTGTGTCGAAAATAGAAATTTCTCTCCCCTAAACATCATTGTGGAGTAAAAAATGAGTCCCAGCTACTAGGACATTTTAGGTACTCATGTACAATGCAACTAATGAAGCCTAAATAAAATTGAGGAAAGAGGGAAAACCACGTGGGAACAAAAGCCCCCCTCAAAAGATAATGCATTAAAAGAAGAAAATGGCAGCTGCTAGGAAATTGTGTTCGTCACTGCAAGATGATCCCGCAAATTATGAAACTTCTACTCATTGAAAGTCTTCATGAAGATGTAGAAATATTTATGGATCTGATGAAGTCCTTTGGCAACCTGTCGGGCCTTGTACTTCTTGATTCTGTGGACCCATCTGCACCCGAAAATATTCCTTTCTGGTGGATGTGGAACCAGATTCCAAGTCTGGTTCTGTAGGAGTGAGTCATACTCCTTCTGCATGGCTGCTTTCCATAATGGATTTCCCACAACCCTATTGTAGTTCTGTGGATCAGTAGATTGAACCATATAGCATTGCTCGGGCATCACAGGTTCTTAAGCTGAAAATACATGAGAAGGCTCCTCATGCTGAGATCGATTCCTCCTCGAATCCAATGGATTCCCTACAAGGTTGCCTGCTTCTTGAAGTGTGGTATGTGCCTTCTTGGGCATCTGCTGAAGCTTCGACGTTGGCTTCTTATCTAGATGTACTACATGCTTATTTCCATGTACAGAATCAAAGTGTATGTAATCATCTCTGATGTCTGAAACTGGTGGAAGAACAAGAGTATGTGCATGTTTCAGTGGAGGTGCATGGAAATTACTCTCCTTATGTGTAAGTAGAATAGAAGAGTCATCGTCAGAAAATTTAGTGAATTTATACAACCTTGACTTGTGATCCACCTCACTAATTGCAATAATGGAATTTTCATGCATGTCAATTACTGAAACTGAATCTGATGTAAATTCAACCTTTTTTCCTTTCTAAGTGATATGATAAACTGAGAGCAGATTCATAGAAAGCTTTGGAACATGTAAAACATTCTCAAAACTTCCATTGTGGAGTTCCACTCTCCCTTTTCCTGCTACTGCTACTAGAGTATCATCCCCCATGAGAATAGGGGGTATTGAGCATGGACTCAAGGAATTCCTCTTTCGTTTCCATATGATGGGTTGCACTAGAATCTATAATCCATGAATCAAATGAGGAATTAAGAGCATGATGATTACCTTTCTTAGGAGAAGGATATTCTTCTTTCTTCTTCTTGACTCCCTCTAGAATGAAATTTCCAAGATTGTTCTGCTGAAGTGCATGTGCCATAAGATCAATTTGTTTCTTCATGCCTATGGATTCTTCATGATTCGGTTTATTGCAATAAGTGCATTGGTTTCCCTTCTTCTTCTTCTTGGAATCTGAAGAGTCTTTGGAACCTGAAGAATCATTAAAGGATTTGGAATATCTCTCCTTCCTATTCTATTTGAATGACCCTTTTCCATCCTGCATGGTGAGTGTTGGTCACTATAATTGCTTATTAATTAAAACAATCAAGTGTCACATAAATTGTCAACCCAGGGAAGTCAGTTTATTTCAAAGGCAATCACACACTGTATATGCTCAATCTCAAAAGCAATCCAAAGTTGTAGTAAAAGTTACACTAATCACACTTTGCCTTGAACAGACTGGAGTTCTACCTTGAATTATAGTGAAAGCAATCTATCTATTGCAGATTTTAAGATTCAAAGGAAAATAATTATCAGAAGAATCCTGGATTACATTAAGAAACAACAACCTAGGAAAAAGGAACCTTTCAGCACACTGCAAAGAAGACTAACTATTCTTTAACAGAGAACAGGACCCTATTCCCCAAAGTAGGAATCTTCAGCACCTGTCTCTGACTATCACACTTTCATAAACTCATTCTGCAAACAGAATTACCAATCCAAAATGATTAACAACTACCGAAGAATAACTATTCTATAACAGAGGATAGGACCCTATTCCCCAAAGTAGGAATCTTCAGCACCTGTCTCTGACTATCACACTTTCATAAACTCATTCTACAAACAGAATTACCAATCAAAATGATTAACAATTACCTAGGAATGAATTGTATGAAAATGATGTAACAATCAGTGGAAACAGAGTTTCAACAAAACAAAGTTTTAACAAGGTATATATAAAAACAATACTAACACACTACAGAAACTAATGGGTGAATCTTGTGAAGAAGGTGGGCCCTTTCCTTCTCATAAGATTCTCCAGAAGTAAAAAGAATTAAGAAGGAATGCTCAAAATGATCTTTTATTCATCTGTCAAATGTGACAAAGTTACAATATCCAAAGTGAACACGCTCCTTCTCTATAATTCGCTTCTAGCTAAGCCTTTCGTAATCCACCCTCTAATGCTGATTTCTCCACTATTTAAAGAGGAGAATCCTCTTAATACAATTAAGCATAAAATTACATGTGTACATACAAATCCTATTCTTAGTCTGATCTAATCTTCTATGCTGGAATAGGACATTTTGATCTTCCATAGCAAAATGTTGTTACAGTGGTTGTAATGGTGCTAGCTTGAGGTACAGCTGTCGCAGCCGTTGTAACAGCTCCTTTAATTATATTTTCTTGTTACGGCTATATATTGTTTTAACATCGCAAATCACAGACTATTTCATCAACGAGATTTGCGTACTGTTTGATTATTTCAGCAACGTGGTCTTTAAGCAACGACGATGGTTAATGGTGTTGTCTTAAGGTACAGTTGTTGTAGCCAGTGTAACAACTCCTTCTTGTTACTGCTGTATGTGAAATGTTGTTTCATCATCGCAAATCATGGACTGTTTCAGCAATGGTATTTGCGTACTATTTGACTGTTTCAGCAACATGGTCTTCAAGCAGCAACGATATATTAATTGTAGTCTTCAAACTGTTTTAGCAACTATATATTTCCAATTAATGGCTAAGTATGAGAATAATGTAAAATTACATGTAAAACGAATTAAACATATAGCAAAGAGAAGAAATGTTATATACCTTTGGG
Source organism: Picea mariana (assembly GCA_032191745.1). Lineage (NCBI taxonomy): Eukaryota > Viridiplantae > Streptophyta > Pinopsida > Pinales > Pinaceae > Picea > Picea mariana. The sequence goes on along the minus strand of JASDQU010738951.1, from coordinate 131,521 downwards.
AAAATGGATTAAGGTGATAATGTAGGCTTAAATATGAGTGGGAAAGGGATGTAATGATAGAAAAAAGTATGAGCAAAAAGGTACATTATAGGGTCCTAACATCCCCCCCAAATAAAAAGGTTGCATGTCCTCAGGCAACTTCAATCTGAGTCAGAATCCGGATACCGACTCTGAGCATGCAAATTACTTAAGCAGTAGCTGTAGAAGGTACTGTCTGTTGGGGCTCTGAATCCTTGAACACGTTGTAGCCTTTGCCAAGCTGCTGCTTCAAACTTCTTGGGAAACTGATGATGAACTTGATACTTCTCTGCTGGCATCCACAGAATGGGAAAATGGAACTGATAACCTATCCAATTTTTAGCACATTGCTGGACACATTTGATGTAACTAGGTACCTCGGAGATTGTTGTCTCAAGATTGATAGGACTAAAGGGATTGTGCTCCTGCCTTTTCTCAAAAGATTGTTGCCAAAACATATTATTTGTTTTTAGGGCAGTAGTCTCTGTGGATTTAATAAACTGTTGACAATCCTGAAGTACTGTTGCTTATAGTTGCCTTATGTATTGAGTCATCCCTGGTTTCTTCAAAAATTGGTAATATTTTGTAGCAAAGGTGGCAGCGTTCTATGGTTCTCGTCGTATCCACAGGAGACGATTATCTTCATTATGCTTGGCAGCTAGAAAATTATTCTGCCACGTAATCTGGTTGGTAAGGAAGGAGACGAGTGCCCGAATCTAGATATCACCAACAAGAAGGTTAAGATTAAGCTGTATGTTCTCAGGGATGGCCTCATTATGAAGATATACCTCACATAATAGATGTTGATCAATAGTAGAGGCTTCTGCAAAAGTTTGAACAAAATCTTCTGGTTTGAACACTGCATAGGATATTCCTTCTTTGATTGATTTAATCTGAAAGAATGTAAGTCGTTCTATAAGGAAAAGAGAGTAATATGAGGATGGTTTCCTAGCAGCCAACAATTTTTGTACCAAATCAAACATCAGGAGAAATTTTCTTTTTAACTCTTCATTTTGCTTCTTATGCGCACGAAATTATTTGCGTGTTTTCTCCAAAGCTTCCCAGTTTGAATAGATGTGGTTTAGCCAAAGTAGTCTGTGTTCCTGCAAAATTTTGTCTTGTGTAAAAGCAGACTCCTTTTTCCATTTGTCCATTATTACCTGCTCATTCCGTGGTTGAGTTTGTGTTTCAACATCGCAAGTGGTAGGCTAAGGTAGGGTCTAAATGGCTTGTTCCACAAGAGTAGGGGTACTGATCTTGCTAGGAGGGGAAGATTCATCAATAGGCAGAGTTTGTGTTTCAGCATCGTAATTGGTAGGCCGCGGTAGAGTCTGAGTGGCTTGTTCCACAAAAGTAGGGGTACTAATCTTAACAGGAGGGGAAAATTCATCAACAGGCAGAGTTTGAACAACTTTACTAATGAAAATAGGAGCTTCGGATTTAACAGTTGTTGTAGGCCAGGGTTCCTGTATATTAGCTTTGCTTTTTGGAATTTTTGAAGGTCCTACTGGTTCTTGTGTAACAGTAGGTCGTTCTTCTTTTTTAAATACAAAAGTCATAGGTGCAGGGGAAGCTCCAGGTATTGGGATTTGAACTACTTTGTAGCCTACTTTATCATAAATATCCCCATATTGGTTGCACATATACTCTCTATATTGATTGTCTTTTGTGTTTTTCTCTGCCATGGCTGCTACGCGAGCTAAGGTATACAAATTAAGTTCCCTGTCATAGGCTTCATTTTCCATTACCAGCTCTTTCTTGTAAGCTTTCAGTTTTGATCTTAGAAACTCATTCTCTTGTAAGAGAGAAGCCATTGTTGGTTCTGGTTGTTGATCTGTCATCGGTGTATCAAGAGGGGGGACTGATTTTTGTGTAACGGTCACAGCCTCAATAGCTGGTTCTTGTGGAGCAGCTACAAAATCAATAGTTGATTCTTGTGTTTCAGCTACTTGATGTAAAGAAAATAGTGTTTTAGCATCCTGGGCATGTGATTCTTGAATTTCAGGAATAAAGTCAGCAATTGGTTCTTTTTTTTCAGCTACTGAATGAGTAGTTAGTTCTTGTGTGACTGCTACTGAATGAGTAGTTGGTTCTTGTGTGTCAGCTACTGTTGTAGCACCCTGGGCATCCGATTCTTGTATTTCAGGAATGAAGTCAGCAGCTAGTTCTTGTGTTTCAGTTGTAGCTGGTTCTTATGTAACAGCTATAGTTGGTTCTTGTGTTTCAGCTACTGAATGAGTAGCTGGTTCTTGTGTGACAGCTACTTGATGTAAAGAAAATGATGTCACAACACCTTGGGCCTCTAGTTCTTGTGTTTCAGTGCCCGCGGGTTGAACAAGTAAAAATTATGGGATTTGAGAGGGTGGAGGTGTACGAGTTCTTAGTAAAATGGGTTGGGGGTTTAAGGTAGTGGCAATAGTTGCTACTTTGGTTGAAGCCCTCATTCATTTTTTTGGTAAAAAGGAAGGAAAGGTAGTAGTTTTCTTCTTCCTTTTGCGAGTGGGTTTTTCCTCAATGATGGGGCAGGGAGGGTTATCAGGTTTATCTGATTCAGAATCATCGCTAAGGATATGAACAATAGGGGTAGATGATTCTGGTAAATTGTGGGGAAGACTTGGTATGGTAGGAGGGTTAATTGAATCAATTGGGTCTGTAGGTGGATTAATAGGTATTTCCGGAAGGTCAGGAAGGTTTTGTGGTTGCTCTTCATGAGGATTTTCAGGATGTTCAGCAGCTTCCTGAGGGTTGATGGGTGGGTTGTTTAGGAGAGGGTTTTGTTGGGTAAAACCCTTTTGGATGATTAATTGAACGAGACGATGATGGGTGAGGGAAAGGGTGGGATTTTTAGCCTATTTACAATAATGCGACATATTTCTAAGACATCCGAGCAGATAGTAAGGAATGTTGACCAGTCTATCATATCGTAAATGAGATAACAAGACAAAGTCGGACTGGTAAATTACCTGGTATTGACCTTCACAGGTAAGGTAGTGCTTGACAAACTCTACAACTTTCGGCCAAGGAGGCGACAACGAGCTAAGTCGAACACTCCGGCCTTTAAGTTCAACTTGTTCTCCTGGCAAGAGAAAATCCTACTTGGCATTAAGGATAATGTGTTTGCGACTGAACCAGCGAATGCCAGTGACAGGAAGACCCGAAACCTGTGCTATATCATCCTCTATGACTGGAATCCTAACCCCTTGAACAATAGAATAGTCTTGTTGAAGATTCTGAGCAAATTGAAGAACCTGTTGTTGATCAAGTCCTTGGAGCCTCTGAAAATAACCCAGCCAACCTGCCTGCTGAAAGATTTGGTAGACTTCTGGATACAATTCTAGTAGGGTTGTCATGGCGGGTTCGTATCATATAACATGAACTCCCATAGCTATTCAACTCAGTAGAATGCATAGTCATAGAGTCAAGTAACCGCACCTGAATAGAGTAAGTTTTGTGGATGAGGGCATGCAAATGATGGTGAAAAAAAATGAAATGATGGGTAAAAAGAAGTGACGGTAGTCGGTTCGTGTGAAATGGTGGCATCATGTTTCGATATTTCTCCCCCCCAACTACGGCTAAAAATAGTGACTTTAAGTGAATGATAATAATGAATCAGGATTTTCTCATTAGCCATAGTTCAATTGTATTTACATATAAAGTTTACATACCTCATCTTTACCTTTGATTCGTACTTCGAAAAATATAGTGCTTGTCCATAATAGATCTGCAGTAACCATGGGAGAGACTTTGGATTTATGAGAGAAATTGTATCAAGGGTTTGTTTAATCATGGGAGAAAGTAGTGAAAGGACAGACTATATGAAAATAAGAGAAGTGAGAGCGAAATAGCTGAAAAATATGTTTTTATTGACAGGAAATGATGAAAAAGTGGTGTTTCAGCAACAAGAAAAGAATGGAAAAATGTTTGTTGAAGAGTAATGTTTTAACAATGGAAAATACTACTAAAGAAATGGTGTTTCAACAGCAGGAAAAATGGGGAAAATGTTGCTGAAGAGTGGTGTTTCAGCAATGGCAAAATTGAGGAAAAATGTTGCTGAAGAGTGGTGTTTCAGCAATAGGAAAAATGGGGAAAATGTTGCTGAAGAGTGGTGTTTCAGCAATGGGAAAATGGAGAAAAATGTTTCTAAAGAGTGGTGTTTCAACAATGGGAAAATGAGGAAAAATGTTGCTGAAGAGTGGTGTTTCAGCAATGGGAAAAATGAGGAAAAATGTTGTTGAAGAGTGATGTTTCAGCAATGGGAAAAATGGGAAAAATGTTGCTGAAGAGTGGTGTTTCAGCAATGAGAAAATGGGGAAAATGTTGTTGAAGAGTGGTGTTTCAGCAATGGGAAAAAATGGAAAGGAAAGAAAATGAAATGGGATGAATGAATGGAAAATGAAGATGAATGGATTGAAAAAAGAGGGAGCAATGTTTCACAACATGAAGTTTGGATATGCTTGTAGTAAGATTGTCCTTTCTTGGTAGGCCTTTTCTGGATCAAGAATCTGTAAAAGAATCAATTGTAACATGCCATTCCTTGACAAGGATTATTAGTAAAAGAAATTTAATCTAATACTAAAGAAATAAAATTTAGAAAAATTAAATACAATGAGGGGCAGGAGGCTCCTCTAAAAAGAGATAATGTGAATCTGCCATGCATGTGGCCTTAAAATCTTCTTTGAAAATGGGGCGTTGGTACAGACAGAGCTGATGACCATTCACTAATAACGGTGGTTTAGAGTCATCAATTGTTAGGATCCTTACTGTTCCATTGGGGAAAACAGTATCCACTTTGTAAGGTCCTAGCCATCTTGTACATAGTTTCCCTTGAAATTCTTTAAACCGAGAATCATACAGTAAAGCCCAATTACCTTTTTGGAATTGCTTATGGTTGATGGTTTTATCATGCCATTTTGTTCTTTGTTGTTGAATCATAGTTGTCTGGTGAATGGCATCTAGTATTTTTTCATCCAATTCATTAAGCTGCTGCAACCTGGCTATTTGTGTATCAGTCAAATCAAGGTTAACAACTAAAGCATTCCTTAAGGTTTTGATTTCAAATTCTACATGAAAGACAACACTTTTTTCATAAACTAAGCCCATAGGGGGAGCATTTGAGACCAATTCTTTTTGTTTTCCTTCACTGTTTTATGAGAATGGCTTCTATTACTTTATTTGTTCTTTCCACCTATCAATTGGCTTGGGGGTGGTATGGTGTAGTCATTCTATGATGAATATGATATTTTTGAAGGATGGATTTAAAACCATGAGAAGTGAAAGGAGGTCCTCCATCTGTGACTAATTATCTAGGCACTCCAAATTTGATAAAGATATCTTCAAATAAAAAATCTAGAATAGCTTCTTCAGTAGCTCTATGGAGTGCTTTAGCCTCCACCCATTTGGTCATATAATTTGTGCAAACCACTATATAAAATTTTTGATTGGATGGAGGGTTAATGGGTCCTACAAAGTCTAAGGCCCATCTTTCAAATGGTTCAAGTACTACCTAGGGATTCAATGGCATTTCATCTCTATG
>JASDQU010738951.1:79914-90593 GCA_032191745.1 Picea mariana | reverse complement strand
TTTCTTCCTCCTCTTCCTCTGCCCCTACACCTTGTAGGGTCAGTTTCCTTGGGGGGTCCACATCCTCTCATGCAATCTGTACATCTGAAAGAAAAACATAAATTCTTTTGAAATCTATAATTGCCTTCCCCGACAACGGAACCAAAATGTTGGTCACTATAATTGCTTATTAATTAAAACAATCAAGTGTCACATAAATTGTCAACCCAGGGAAGTCTGTTTATTTCAAAGGCAATCACACACTGTATATGCTCAATCTCAAAAGAAATCCAATGTTGTAGTAAAAGTTACACTAATCACACCTTGCCTTGAACAGACTAAAGTTTTACCTTGAATTACAGTGAAATCAATCTATCTATTGCAGAGTTTTAAGATTCAAAAGAAAATAATTATCAGAAGAATCCTAGATTACATTAAGAAATAGCAACCTAGGAAAAAAGAACCTTTCAACACACTGCAAAGAAGACTAACTATTCTATAACAGATAACATGACCCTATTCCCCAAAGTAGGAATCTTCAGCACCTGTCTCTGACTATCACACTTTCATAAACTCATTCTCCAAACAGAATTACCAATCAAAATGATTAACAAGTACCGAAGGCTAACTATTTTGTAACAGAGAGTAGGACCCTATTCCCCAAAGTAGGAATCTTCAACACCTGTCTCTAACTATCACACTTTCATAAACTCATTCTGCAAATAGAATTACCAATCAAAATGATTAACAATTATCTAGGAATGAATTGTATGAAAACAATGTAGCAATCAGTGGAAACAGAGTTTCAACAAAACAAAGTTTTAACAAGGTATAGATAAAAACAACACTAACACACTACAGAAACTAATGGGTGAATATTGTGAAGAAGGTGGGCCCTTTCCTTCTCACAAGATTCCCCAGAAATAAAAGGAATTAAGAAGTAATGCTCAGAATGATCTTTTATTCATCTGTCAAATATGACAAGTTACAATATCCAAAGTGAACACACTCCTTATCTATGATTCCTTCTAGCTAATCCTTTCGTAATCTCCCTTCTAATGTTGATTTCTCCACTATTTAAAGAGGAGAATCCTCTTAATATAATTAAGCATAAAATTAGATGTGTACATACAAATCCTATTCTTAGTCTGATCTAATCTTCTATGCTGTAATAGGATATTCTGATCTCCCATAGAAAAATGTTGTTACAGTGGTTGGAATGGTGCGGGCTTGAGGTACAACTGTTGCGGCCGGTGTAACAAATTCTTTGTTTATCTTTTCTTTTTATTGTTGTTTGTAAAATATTGTTTCAGCATCGCAAATCATGGACTGTTTCAGCAACGGGATTTGCATCATGTTTGATTGTTTTAGCAACGTGGTCTCAAGCAATAGTGATGGTTGTAATGGTGCTAGCTTAAGGTACGGCTGTTGCGGCCAGTGTAACAGCTCCTTCTTGTTACTGTTGTATGGGAAATGTCGTTTTAGCATCGCAAATCATGGACTGTTCAGCAACAGAATTTGCGTACTATTAATTGTTTTAGCAACGTGATCTTCAAGCAACAACAATATATTAACTGTAGTTCAAACTGTTTCAGCAACCATATATTTCTAATTAATGGCTAAGTATGAGAGTAATGTAAAATTACATGTAAAAAAAATTAAACATATAGCAAAGAGAAGAAATGTTATATACCTTTGGAGAAATAGGTTAAGGTGATAATGTAGGCTTAAATATGAGTGGGAAAATGATGTAATGATAGTAAAAAGTATGAGCAAAAAGGTACATTATAGGGTCCTACCATCTACAACCACCAAAATCGGTATGTCGGTTAAGAGAAACATTGGGACACACAGGATACTACAAGAAATTTATAAAAGGGTATGCACAGATCACTACGCCAATGGAGAAATTGTTGATAAAATACAACAATTTTAGTGGAATGAGGACTATCAGCGAGGATTGGACACCCTGAAAGAGAAGATGGTAACCACACCAATACTAGTATTCCCAGATTGGGAAAATAAATTCCACGTGCATGTAGATGAATTATCCATAGCACTTGGAGATATTCTAGCGTAGCCAGGAGCAGGAGAGTTGGACCATATGATAACATTCTCTAGCAGAAAACTATCAGAATCATAGCAGAATTACAATACCACATAGAGATAAGGCCTAGCTATGGTCTATGAACTTCAAAATTTCAAACATTACTTGTTGGGAACACATTTCAAGATGTTCACAGACCATTCAGCTCTCAAATACCTCATCAAAAAAGCATTGTTGGGGGGGAGAATTTGTAGATGGTTATTGTTGTTCCAGGAATTTGACTTCAAAGTGATATTCAAACCAGGGAAGTTGAATGTAGGACCTGATCACCTGTCAAGGATCACGAATGAAGAGGAACCTACGAATCTAGAGGACATATTTCCTGATGCACCATAATTTTCAATCTAAGTAGTTGATGAATAGTTCACAAACATCATGCAATAATTAAGTACAAGGACTGTGCACAAGAATTCAACACTGTGTAGAAGAAAAATCTAGTAGTCAGGGCTGCAGACTATCAATTGATCATAAGACACTTATACAATATGGGTGCAGAAATATTCTTGAGAAGATGTGTAGTAGAACATGAAAGACCTAGGATTATAGAAGAATCCCATGAGGGAATAACAGGAGGACATTATGCAGGCAAAGCTATTGCATAGAAGGTATTGCGCATAGGACTATGGTGACCAACTATCCATAGAGACTCAAAGGACTACTGCCAGATATGTGATGTATGTCAAAGGGTCAACAAACCGAATAGAAGGGACGAGATGCCCCTAAAACCACAAGTAACCTTACAGGTATTCGACAAATGGGAAATAGATTTTGTGGGACCAATTAACCCACCAGCAAAAAGGTCAGGAGCGAGGTACATTATTACTACGACAGAGTACTTAACAAGATGGGTAGAAGCAACACCAGTAAAATATTGTAGCGCAGAGACAGAAACACACTTCTTGTTTGTGCAAGTGAACACTAGATTTGGATGCCCAAGGATTTTGATGAGTGACCAAGGCACTCACTTCATTAACCACACTATTACGGCGATGACTGAGGAGTTTGAAGTTCATCATCAAAAGAGTACACCATATCATCCTCAAGCAAATGGAATAGTGGAAGCCTTTAATAAGATCCTCGAGAATGCACTGACAAAGATCTGCAATGTCAATAGGGATGATTGCGACCTGAAGATACCAGCAGTGTTATGGGAATACAAGACCACATGAAAAAAATTGACAAGGAAGACACCATTCAGATTGGTGTATAGACAAGAAGCAGTGGTGCCACTAGGGTTTTTGGTACCTAGTCTATGTGTAGTAGAAATTACAAACATCACAGAGCGAGGTACAATACAAGAAAGGCTAAGTCAATTGATGACCATGGAGAAAAATAGGATTCTAGTAGGGTTTCACCAAGAAGTACAGAAAGAGATGGAAAAATCTTGGCATGATAAACATATCAAGAGGAAAAACTTCAAGGAGGGAGACCTAGTCTTGGTGTATGACAATAAATCTCTTCAACACCCAGGAAAACTCAGAATGCATTGGTTAGGACCATATGAAGTAAAGACTGTCACATATGGGGATTTGTACAATTGAAGGACTTGGGAGGAACAAAACTCAGAGGAATGATCAATGGGAGTCGATTGAAGCTATACAAGGACAGTCGACCTCCTAGCACTTGAAAAAAAAAAAAAAAACTAAACGCAACAATAGAGGGGTTATCATGTTGAACATCAAAAGATAGAAACAAAGGGGTAGCGCGATATAAATAGAATGTTCACGTGCACTAGGAAACATTATCACAATGGGGAAAGGACCAATGGTCAGTAAAAGGTGGAAACAATAAAAAAGGAGGTTACGACAAATAAGCTCCAACTGACGGCGACTATCAAAATTGAATGACAAGAACGATTGACAGGACACCACATTAATCATGCCAATTGACGACGTCAATGGAATTCAATGGCCAGTATGTGGGAAGTGCCACTTCATTCAAAACACAACCTGGGTAATGTCTCCAGGAAGTTTCACATGATTCCTATATAAGGAAAGCATGTGGGGAGCGGAAGGGTTATTGTGAAATTGAGAAAAGCACAGAGTGACAGAGTATACAGAGAAGAGAGATATTTTTCAGGAGTTACAGAGCGAACTAAGCTCAGTGGAGACCATTTTTACCACCATGGCACCACCGAAGCTAGGAGTGCCGAGCCAGGCCTACAGACGACCTCGAAGCAACCTTAGAGCATCTCAACAACCATAGGGAAATGAACAACAACCACCATGGCCTACAAAATTTATCAACTTGGATGAAATCCCATCACCCAATATGGAACCAGGGAGCCCCACACCAATGGTGGAGGAAACCCAACAAACAACACTAGTGGGAATGGACATTGATATGCAAAAAGTGGGACAGAGCCGGTAGTATGAGGACACAGGAAATCCTTTACACCCTGAAAACCCTGAAGAATCCCCTAGGGTTAATGGGACGATCCCGAACTAGATAGAAGAGGTCACGCTAGAAAGGTCACACACAACAGCGCCGAAGTAGCCACAGGAGGGCATAGTAGAAGATGGCACCAGTCAGGCAGAGGCATATGTAGAAGAGAGAAAAATGGAGGTTGGAACCTCGATTCAACCACCACAATGGAAGGGAAAGAAACCAGTAGTAAGATCATCGCGTAGGCAGGCTGTAATAGCCATAGTCTTATTGTGCATTTCGGAAGGGGTGTGTGTCATGGCTAACCTGTTAGGCCACATGGAAAAACTACGGTACTCGGATCACAATGTGACCGACACAGAAAAGTTTCCATAGTTTGCAAAACAAGTTTACCGGGATATTGTGGGTATAGGACACTTTGGTGAACCAATTAACCAATCGAAATAGTGGGCATCTGGACTAGCCAACACCAAGATTCTAAGCCTATTGGAGATCTTTCACTTTGGCAGGGGTCGTGACGTGAACAATTGCGTCAAGCAGCCAATGGAAGTTACCCATGGAGGATAACTATGGGTGGAAGAGCCTGTCTCGATAGACGTAGAGATCATCATGTATATTATAGGTCTTCCATTTGGGGGGAAGATCCCTACGCAGTTCCTTGATGACAAAACAAAGGAGAAGGCACTGATCGAGGAAATGAAGAAGACATATGGCACAGAAAGAGGGTCGTGCAGAATCATAATTAAGTGCATAAGTGACGCATCGACAAGGATGGCCACAAAACTCATGGCATGCAAATTTCTTAGGAAGCGTCACAAGGAGGAAATCCCTACCAAGGTCCTCACAGCTGTAGCACAGTGTGCAGAGAGCACTATACTTAGTTGGGCCCTGTACTTGTTAAATCTGTTCCTTGAAGACTGGAAGGACTTGCAGGACCTAGGGACATAATTTCACTATTCCTCGCTACTCATCCTGATTGCCTTTCTTAGATGGAGAGAGATTGAATATACATACTTTGCCCAGAGATCCACTTGTTTTCGCACAACGCGATACCTATCATTGGGGATCACTTTAGACCCTAAAAACAAAAGTGAAAATGCAAGCATGTTCCCAGGGTATTACAACGACCTGCAGGAAAGCATTGCCAACACTTGGCGGGTTATGCCAGAAGTGGTCGCGCAATATCAAGGCATAAAAAAATCTAAATCAACCATGCATGCAGTATTGATCTAGGCATGAAAGGATCCCGAGAAGGAATGGATACAATTATGGTACTGTGTCAAGGAAGAGGACATAGATATGGCCATCAAGGATTCACAAGATGACTGGAGAGTTCTAGTTCTGAATCAAGAGATGTCCATGGATAAGGAGGTTGATGTAGGGAAAGAACATACACCTATAGGAGACAAAATGATGCCCAATAATCCAAATCCAGGACATAATATGACACAATAGAATAAAGGGGGTGAAACCAAGAAATGTACCCAAGCGGGGAAGAAGGATAACACCCAGGTGTCGTAGGAACAGGAAAAAGAGACTAAGACAACACACGAGACCGCATCAAGTGCTACTCAAAAAGAGAAAGAAAATACCAAGAGGCCAATCATACACACTGGGGGTGTGCAGAAGAAATATAAGGTGCACAAAACGCCACCAGAATATACAATCACTAAGGACAACGTGGACCTCATGGCCCAAATGGTCCAACACTAAATAATAGAGGATTTTGACAAAGCCCAGTGCCAAAGGGACAAGATACAAAAATATTTGGTCGAAATGAGGTAGCTCCTCGAGCAGATCATAGAAATGCAAAGGGATGGCAGAGGAATAAATTCAATCCCCACAGCATCATAGGTAGGAGCTAAGCTGGGTCGAGCAAGAAGGATATGATCCAGACGATGGCACAGGCGAGCTCGAATTTTCATGTTACACCCAGCATGTTGCGCATGGATGAAATTGTAGTCTAGACACTATTACAGTTGGTAATGGGACGGATACCAACCAAGGCCTTATATAAACTACAAGTCAGCATCATGCAGGAGGTAGAGCCACGTGTACGCACTGACACAGTAGAATTGCAGCAGATGAAGGACAACAGAGAATCATTGGAGTTGATGCTTGAGTAGGTTAATCTCGAGACCANTGTAGTCTAGACACTATTACAGTTGGTAATGGGACGGATACCAACCAAGGCCTTATATAAACTACAAGTCAACATCATGCAGGAGGTAGAGCCACGTGTACGCACTGACACAGTAGAATTGCAGCAGATGAAGGACAACAGAGAATCATTGGAGTTGATGCTTGAGTAGGTTAATCTCGAGACCAAGGATGAGAAGGATCATGCGAATAGGCTCGAGCAGGAATTGGTTGTATCCTATGATAGAATTCCAAAGAGTGTGCAAACAACATAGCTCACGACGACACATAAGATTGATTAGATTCTGCAAAAAATCGATCAATACTGGAAAGAGATCAAGAACCTACGGGAACAACTCATCCCTACCACTCCCCTGGAGGTGAAGGAGAAAAGGAAGTAGGAAGCAGTAGGGCAGATGGAGGAAATGCAAAGACAAGTCAATGCATGATTCAGGTGGATATCGGTGGCCACCCACCTTTTCCAAATGGCTCAAAATAGTTTTCTGGCAATTTTGGCAATTTACTATTTTTAGCAGGTTTTAACTTTCGGGGCCATTTTGAGGGCCAAAATGAAGGTTTTTCGAGATATGGGTTCTCAATGATATTCAAAGGCATGATTGAGCCCCCAAAATGAATCTCCTCGATGATACCTTTCCAACGAGCTATCATACGCCTAAAATGGAGATCGTATGCAAAAGTTACAACCCCAGGAAGTTGATGCACCAACTTACCCAAACGGGGCCCACATGAATTTTGGTGCTTCATCTCCTAGGGTTAGGTTTTTGAATGTCTAGGGTTTTTGGCATTCCGGTTTATTGTAAAAATGCCTTCAGAGCCTCATTGTAATCACCTTCTTGCGAATGCGAGTATCCGTCACATCTCTTCTCAGAGATAAGCTGCCACCATTCTAGTGAGTCTTTCACTCTGTATTTTTATAGTCTCTGTACATTTATTTCATTAATAGAAATCGTGTATTACTGTATATCTGTGTTTATGGTTTCATATCTGATACATTTCTGTTTTATTATTGAATATCTACGATATCTCTGTGCATTTCTTTATTATATCTCCGATCTCATTTCGTGCCGAAAATAATCTGGATCAGTGGTATCAGAGTAGGCTGCTCTTAATCATTTTTTCAGTGCATGTCCCCGACAAGGTCCGATTATAGAAATTTGGGTCTTGAGCTTGTCTCTCTTGAAGACAATCGCTCCTGCACACCCAAGAAACCCTCAATGGCGGAAGAAAAGAAAAACGACGGAGCAGATGATCCTATCAATCCGTTGCTTGAGCAAGCTCTCACGTGATAGAGGTACGAAATGATGGAGAATTTTGCCCACATCCTTCAATTCCTGCCGATAGCATCAGGYGCATCTTCATCAAGTGGCCACTTTGGAGGCACCTCTCCTTTCAAGGTACAAGTTAATTTTGATATTCCTGTATTTGAAGGATAGATAGATGCAGAAGCCCTAGAAAAATGGTTAACTCTGCTAGAAGGTTATTTCTTTGTTCATAATTTTTATGACAAAGAAAAGATCATCTTCGCACTTCTTAAAGATCTCCCTCATGTCAAACATTGGTGGGAAACTTACTAGGAGCAATGTTCCACAGAGGAGTCTGGAATATATGGGGTCGATCCCACTTGGGATTTTTTTGTGGATGCAGTATAAAAGAACAATATTACCCTGTTGGCAACTATGAGGACCAGTACATGAGATGGACCACATTGTGGCAAGAGAGGGGCCAAGCAGTTCCAGAGTTCACCAATACCTTCCATACCTTGCGCACCAAGTTGGGTATCAAAGACTCCGAGCGACATTTGGTTCTGAAATACCGTGGGGCTCTACATAGATACATCCAGACTGAAATGGATTTTCTGGACATCTCATCACTCGGTGATGCTTATCGATATGCTGCTAAAATTGAGCAGAAATTTAAGCACAAGAAAAAATGAGAATTCAGGTCTGCAAATCTGCAACAACCAAAGTATNCAGTTCCAGAGTTCACCAATACCTTCCATACCTTGCGCACCAAGTTGGGTATCAAAGACTCCGAGCGACATTTGGTTCTGAAATACTGTGGGGCTCTACATAGATACATCCAGACTGAAATGGATTTTCTGGACATCTCATCACTCGGTGATGCTTATCGATATGCTGCTAAAATTGAGAAGAAATTTAAGCACAAGAAAAAATGAGAATTCAGGTCTGCAAATCTGCAACAACCAAAGTATGACAAAGACGGTCATAACAAACAGTCTCCCGAAAACCAGTCCAAGATACAGGAAAAGAAGGGTCACGAGAAGAGAAAGAAGGACACCAGAAAATGGTGTGATTTCCACAAAAGCCCCTGGCACAACACCAATGAATGTCACTCAAAATAGTCATTGGTGGTCGAGATCAAAGACAAGGAGCCGAACCCTGATTTAGGATCCGAATCTAAAAATACTGGTAAAGGACAGATCATTGATGCAGACCCCACTGCTATTGTCACGACCGCAACAATTCAACCAGAAGAACCAACAGATCCTGAAGAGGGGGAGCACCTTTTTCATTCACAGATGTGGGTGAAGGGGACCCCGCTGCATTTTATTGTTGATAGCGGAAGCCAAAAAAACCTCATCTCATCAGAGGTCGTCAAACAGTTGGGATTGTCGACCACACCACACCCGCAACCATACAACATTGGGTGGCTTCGCCAAGGCCGAGATCTCCGTGTCAGCCAACAATGTCGATTGTCATATGGCATCCAACCCTTCAAGGATGAGGTATTATGTGATGTTGCCCCACTGGATGTATGTTATGTTCTCTTGGGCCAACCATATATGTGGAGACGCCATGCTATTTATGAGTCTCGACCCCGTAGTGTCATTGTTACTTTGGGGGGTCATCTCTACAGAATACCAGAGGTAGTTCCAACTATTGTTTCACCTAAAAAGTGTCGCAAGGTAGTATCTCATACTGCAAAATTCATCTTCTTCACAATTTGTTCAAAAGGGGAACAGAAGGACACTGCAACCACTAAAACCTTGCCCCAAGCACCTTCTATCCAATAGAAGCAGGTCGAAAAAGCTGCAGCAAAGTACAAATATTCCTTCTGCACATCGTCCTCTCATGTATCTTGACTTGTTGAATAGCCTCAACCTCAAAAGGTTTGTGACAAATTTCCACAAACTGAGCAGCGTGACGTCTCCAACAAGACAAGCAGCTCACCAAGATGCAGATTCAACAAACGCATTTCCCTCTCCCCTGGGAACTCAACGCAATGGATACCATTCCTTCCTAAGAAGGGAGTATTGATCCAGGTGGATATCGGTTGCTACCCACCTTTTCCAAATGGCTCAAAATAGTTTTCTGGCAATTTTGGCAATTTACTATTTTTAGTAGGTTTTAACTTCCGGGGCCATTTTGAGGGATTAAATGAAGGTTTTTTGAGATAAAGGTTCTCAATGATAGCAAAAGGACTTATTTATCCCCCAAAATGAATCTCTTTGACGATACCTTTCCAACGAGCTATCATACACCTAAAACGGAGATCGTATGCAAAAGTTACGACCCCGGGAAGTTGATGCACCAACTTACCCAAACGGGGCCCACATGACTTTTGGCGCTTCATCTCCTAGGGTTAGGTTTTTGGATGTATAGGGTTTTGGGCATTCTGGTTTATTGTAAAAATGCCTTCGGAGCCTCATTGTAATCATCTTCTTATGAATGAGAGTAGCTGTCACATCTCTTCTCAGAGATAAGTTGCCACCATTCTAGCGAGTCTTTCACTCTTTATTTTTATAGTCTCTGTACATTTCTTTCATTAATAGAAATTGTGTATTATTGTATATCTGTGTTTATGGTTGCATCTCTGATATATTTCTGTTATATTATTGAATATCTATGATATCTCTGTGCATTTCATTATTATATCTTCGATCTCATTTCGTGCCGAAAATAATCCGGATCAACACAGTTGTCAACTTGTTTGAGAAAGCAGCACATATATGGACAAAGCTCCAGGAGGATCAACAAGTCTAACAGTGGGACCAGAAAGAGGAGAAGATAATCACATCTATCTAGGA
>JASDQU010738951.1:40159-76215 GCA_032191745.1 Picea mariana | reverse complement strand
CTCCCAACTTATTAAAATTCCTGAGCGTGAACAAGTTGTCTGCCCTAATCTTAACACAAAATCCACTAGTAGAAACCCTTCCAAACAGTCAAAGAAAAATCAAGCCATGCTAGGGTTTCATAACAAGAGGGTTGGGTAACTTATTTCAAGGAGCCTGTGCAATAGATCAAAATCTCATGTGAGCTCGATCGAATCAATCAAGGTCGATGAGAACTTTGACTCCGATATTGAAAAAATCATGGCAGACGAAGATCTGAATTTTTCTAAACCGAATCCCAGTCAAACATTCAATTATGTGAATAACCTCCCACCGTGCCTGAAAGACAACAAGGAATTTACAAGAATTAAACTCGGTCAAAGGTCGACAGTGGACAGTGGTAGTGTTTTAAAAAATAGTCACGCGCTTCCTCAACCGATTGCCCCTGTTGTACATTATGAATTTTGTTTACATTGGATAGGTCAGTATTACACAGACATCCTCGTCCTTCAAGCAAAGACCAAGGATCTTACGGCTCAAAATGACTCATTGACAAATGAAAACCATGAGCTCAAGATCAATGCACAAAGACAAGGAAAATGTTTGAAAAGGACACACAATATCATAATTAAAAACACTGACAGTGTCAAGGCTGTGATCAACTCTGAGATATTGTGATTCAATTTTTGTTATCAGTTGAATGGTAAGATTGTTTTTTTTTTTTTTATCTTAGTTGTGTTTTTATTGTTATTTTTCTAATTAATCTAGATTGATTTAGATTTTTGTTGCTAATAATAACACTGGCTACATAATCGTGAGATTTTGTAGCCAAGTCAATTCTCATATAAAATTTGGAAAATGCTAGTTAAATAAATATATAATTTGCTCATTTCATTTTTCTTTCAGGATAAGATGTATCTTGTGTTGATCTCATAAGATGGAGCATGCTGGACTTAGTTAATTAGCCATCTCTTTTGGATTATTTTGTAAATCAAAATAAAACTTTCATAATTTTGAAGATATAATAGTCTGATATTGAGTGGTTTTTAGACCCTCTGTCTTTGTAACTTTTAGATCCTTTTGAGATCTGATCCTATCTTAGAAGATAGGATGTTTAGCTTACATGAAATCTTTAAATAATCTGTATTTTGGAATGGAAATCATCTTGGCTGAGAGCAAGAGATGGATGAGTGATTCTAGAACTTAATGAAACAAAATTTATGCATCTTGGCTTTAGCCTTTTTGTTTATAATGTTGTCATTTATGTTTTGTTAATCCCACTACATGTATAGGTATGATATCTTTAGAGTAAATGATTTGTGATGTGCAATATGTTATATTATCAATACCATCTATAATTTGCTTCTCAAAATATAAATGTTGTGATCATATCTTCAATCAAATTGATAGGATTTATCTTTGAGTTTTAATCGGATGATGAAATGCATAGATTACCTTCAAATTTATCTTACTGTAATCATGTGCAATTATGAGATCATAGGATTATGTTTGTGTTCCCTCTTATGTCATTGAAACCTAAGCTACAAATACAGGTTTTAAATTTATTTAGAACAGTCACAAGGTTCCTTGCATATTTCTCTCTTGGACATGGCAGTTGGATGTTCTCCACTCATGCATATGCTTGGATACACCTCACTAACTCACTAACAGGTTAGCTCCTCTATATTTTTTTTTCATTTGCATATTAGTGAAACTAGAATGTATGGTTCAGCTTTCGACTACCTGCACATTTGCGTTTCTTAGTTTATTTAATTCCATATTAGTTTTGATTTATAAAGGAAAAACAAAAAATATTTTTATGTGATTTCTTTATCTGCTTCCTAGAAGCAATCATTTTTCACATTGATTTTCGTAAGTTTTGATTAAAACTTGCAGTTTGTAAATCATGTACATAAGTAATATTTGTATATCTTTTGCTTAAATATATTTACAACAGTTATGTTATAATATATATATATATATATATATATATATATATATATATAGTGTTTAGTAATTAGATAGTTATTTCTTTCTTTTTTTCTTTTAAGATTTTTAGATTGGATAACGGAGCCATTAAACCCGTCAGAACAAGTTATACCAAATGACTTGGGTTACTTAGACAACCCCAAACCAGACTCATTCTCCCAATTGACGAATGGTCAATTTCGCCCGTCAACAAATGGTGCTAGAAGGAGGGCCTGAATACAATTGATGGCACGTGGAAGTCGCAAGACTCCTACCCCACACACTCGCTCCCCTATAGTAACACAGATTCATTCTGACAACAACGTTACTTCTGAAATAGCAACCACCTCGAACGAAAATCCCCAGACTCCCATTGAGCCAATAACACCAAACCCTCAAGGGTTCGACGTACAAGAAATTGTTCGTAAGTCACTTTTAAGGACACGCAGTGCTTTGGCCCATATCAAACAACCTGGTTGGCCATTGAATCAACCTTTAGATTTCTCTAATATCAGAGATCAACTTGAAGACATTGGTCTACTTTTTAACCCTCTAAGAGATGATACTTTCAATCCTACTGATACACCTATTCTTGGAGCCGGAGGATCTAGTATTCCACCCTCCCCACCTCATTCATCTCCATCCTCTTCAGGAGGAGAGTCATCTGATGAAGGTAGTTATTCATCTAAACCATCTCAGCCTTCGACACCACCTACACCCATGGCAAACCAAAACAATCCCACCAGACCATAGCTCGATCAAGATGTTGTGGTTGTACTTGGACCCCAACGCCCTTTACCAAAACACCCGGAGAAATGGTTACCTAAGTTCGATCCAGATTCTAAGCAAAATGCCAAGGATTACATAAAGAAATTCATGCTAGCCATTATACTCTGAAGTGTAGAGCATGAAGATGTAGTATGTAGACTTTTTCCTTACATGTTTGAGGGCAATGCTTCTACATGGTATTTTTCCCAATAACCTCACACCATTGTATCTTGGGACAGATTCGAAACACATTTCCTAGAAAAGTTCGGAGATGATAAATCTCCTGAAGTCTTAGTCATGGAACTCTCCAGATTAAATATGAACCCTAAGCAGAAATTAAAATATTTTAACCAAAGGTTCCTCACGTTAAAAAATCGAATCCCCATTGATTCAATGCCCGCGGAAATCCTTATTGTGGCATATTACACTAAATCTCTACTCAATAATATAGAAATTTGGGTTAAAAGGTCTAATAAGTCTATGTTACTGGAATCCTTCGAGGAGGCAAGCCAAATCGAAAAAGATATTTTGAGATTGAAAGATAATCTTAGTAATAAGGCAGAGATAACCCCATCTTCTAAGAAGAAAATAGAAATTCTTACTAGGCCTCCCCAAACCAAAATCAAATCAGAAACTTCAGACTTAGAAAGTTTGCAAAAGGTGGTCGAAAAATTATCAAATCAAGTCGTAGACTTGAGGAGATTGGCTGAAGAAGCATCCTCGAGCAAAGGAATTTATAAACCTCCTTTCAGAAAACCTTTTCCCCCCAACTAGTTGAATCCGACCCCTGAGGGTCTAAATTTTGAAAGCTTACAATACGCTCTGCAAACTATCCTTGAAGCACATGATAACTTGGTTCCCCCTGAGAATTCTGAAGATGTAGTTGAAGAAGAAGTAGTTGAAGAAGAGGAGTCATCTCCCAATGTCTTCAGACATTTTTCCGATAGTATTTTTCAAGCCAATTTTGAAACTGTCTATCCTTACAACACCAGAAGCAAAACACAGAGTAAACCCTCTTCCGAAATAAGTACTAATGTGCCTCCGAAACAATTGAAACAAGATGAAACAAAACATAATTTAGAAGCCCCAGTTTTAGATTATGATTTGATTGAAGACCTAAAGAAACTCAAGGCTAATATTTATGTTTTCGAACTTTTGAAATTCCTGCTTCTTCTGCAAAAAATGCTTTAGAACATCGCAGAAAATAGTAAAAAAAACAATCTGAACAGCAAGAAAATTACAGAAATCAATTCTAAAGTAACTCAAAATATCCTTGCTAAAACCACACCTGAACCCCCAGATAAAAAGGATCTCACTGAAAAAATCGTATCAAATGTGGATAAAGTAGTTTCAGGGACAACAGTTAAAAATAAGTAGAATTCTGCTATTAATACTCGCAAAAATGTCCCACCTTTTCTGTTAACTTTTGAAATTTTCAATAGGAATGTACATAATTGCATGGTATATTCCAACACATCATCAAATGTGATGCCCTTGTCTGTTTGCTAAAAGATTAACGCSGAAGTTCAGCCTTCTAGTCTTAAAATTATTCATCTCGATCRGACAAATGTTAAGGTAATTGGTGAACTAAAGAATGTGCTCGTTAGGTTATCTTCTAATCCTAAAGTTCACCAGATTATTGACATAATTGTTTTTGACATCCCTTAAGTCTACGGTTTATTTTTTAGCACGGATTTCTCCGAGCAAATACATGGTTACTTTGCAACAGATTGGTCACATTTATGGCTGCCAGAAAATGGACAGCCAAACAAAATTAGGATTAACCATGAATGTTACCTCAAGCACACCGTGATGGATTTGAATGATGCCAATGAATCATTTACTGCTTCCACTAATTCACTTGAAATGCAGGGAATGAACACCTTCTTAGGTAACTTCATGGCCAAAAATTCCCCCATCACCGATCTGGAACAACAGTCGGAGCTCATGACATGTACTCAATTAACAGCTTTACCAAATGTGCCAAACACTGTCGATGAATCTCAAATATGGTCACTTTACTTCGATGGATCCAAATCGAAAGAAAGAGATGGTGCAGGATGTGTACTCATTGACCCGACAGGTAATAAAAATTTCATCACCTGTCGATTAGAGTTTGAATGCATAAACAACATCGTCGAATACGAGGCACTTTTGCAAGGACTCAAGAAAGATGTAGATATGGACGTAAAGAAATTAATGGTATTCGGTGATTTGGAAATTGTGGTYAGGCAGGTAAGAAATTCCATACATTGCCTATCATCTCACCTGAAAAGTTACCAAACTGAGGTATGGAATCTAATGCACAAATTTTCATCATTTAACATCAATTCCATTCCTAGATTAAGAAATTATGAGGCTAACTTACTGGCTAACGTCGCTTCTAAACTTTTTCCCGCAGAAGGCCTTTCTTCGAATTCATTTTCGTTCGAGTTATTTTTCATACCATCGGTCCCAGACAACATCATTAATTGGAGAGTGTTTGATGATGATAAACAGTCATCTTTTTGCATATGGAGGACACCTTCAAAGGTGCAATGATCGATGAAGGCACTCACGATGAAAATCTCCTCAATTTCACGGTAATATCAGAGCCTAGATCTCCTGAATCAACATCCGATCTGGTAAACTCTATTCCTAAATCTGTGGTGAGACTAGATAAATTTTATGATTTGCATGATAAATTCATAGGGTCGATAAATTGTAAAATTAATAGTTCTTCCTTGACTCATGAAATGATAAATCTAGGGTCTATAGATAATCCACAAAATATCAATTTGGGAATGGGATTCTCCGAGTAAGAATGGTCCGCTTTTATAAAACTTTTTAAATAATTCAAGGATGTCTTTTCCTAGACATATGATGATTTAAAAACGTTTGACCCTAATATAATACAACATATCATCCCCATGAAACCCCAAACTCAACGTTTTCAGCAGAAGCTGAGAAAGATGCACCCTAAGTTGGAACCAACGGTCAAGAAAGAACTAAATAAATTATTGAATGCGAAGATAATCTTCCTAGTGAGACACACACAATGTGTATCTAATATAGTTCTTGTAAGGAAGAAAAGTGGTGAAATTCGACTCTGTGTCGATTTTTGTAACTTGAATCGAGCGTCTGACAAAGACAATTATACTATTCCGCAAATGGAACAAATTCTTCAGTAGGTATCTAGTTCCAAAAGACTATCACTGCTAGATAGTTTTTCAGGATACAACTAGGTCCTCATGTCTCCACTAGCCCAGTTAAAAACCACTTTTCGTACCCCATGGGGCACCTACGCCTAGAGGAAGATGCCTTTTGGGCTTATAAATTCTAGGGCCACTTTCCTAAGAGCAATGGATATTGCTTTTCGTGGTCTCATAAATCAATCTGTAGTGGTCTATCTTGATGAAGTTACTGTTTTCTCCAAAAAAAAAAAATATCACTTGTCTCACCTTAGGTCTGTCCTTGAATGATGCCGCAAGTATGACATATCTCTCAACCCTAAGAAGTCAATATTTGTAGTGGAACAAGGAAAGCCTCTCGGATTCATGGTATCCAGTGATGGGATGATCATCGATCCCGAAAGAACTCAAGCCATTGCCAAACTTCCTCCCCCCTCCTCCAAAAACTCTATGCAATCCCTTTTAGGCCAGATTAATTTTGTCAGAAGGTTTGTCCCAAGTTTCTCAGAAATGGTAAGGCCATTGCAAAACTTAATTAAAAAGGATGTTCAATATCAAGGATGATTTTAGTGGCTAAATTTCGCTCATGGGCTAATTTTCCATGGTTTTTCCAAAAATGAGATTCGCTATTTTAAAAATGATTCGCCCAAATTCAATAGGATAAAATTATTTTACCTTAAAAATCACCAAAATTTTATAAAAACTATATAAAATACTTATAAATTTCAATATTTTTTAAAAAATATTGCCAAACATTTATAGTTGACATATGAAGGATTAGTAATATTTTCCAAGGCTTCTACATTTTAAAATAAATTTGCATCCTTAAAATCATCCCTGTTCAATATCATTGGGGACCACAGGAAAATCAAGCCTTTGATTCCATAAAAAAATCCATAGTGGAAGCCCCTTCCTTGATAAGTCCCAATTTCTCACAAGATTTCACTCTTTACACTTTCACCTCTGATCGATCTTATGCTGTCGTGTTGACCTAAAAGAATGTTGAAAAAAATGAAATCCCCATTGCCTTCATGAGCTCAGCCTTCAAAGGAGCAGATCTTAACTACCGGGCTGTAGATCAACATGCTTATGCCATTTTCAAAGTAGTGAAACATTTCCGATCATATTTGTTGAAATCTAGAACTAAAGTCATTGTGCCTTATCCTACTGTCAGAAACTTGTTAGTACAAAAAGAATTGCGTGAAAAACGGGCAAAATGGATGACATTGTTACAAGAGTATGAACTTGAAATAACCCCTGCACAAATTGTCAGAAGTCAAGGCCTATGCAAATTAGTGGCTGATTCAGTTGAAGAATGACAGAGTCAAATTAATGTCTTAACTGTAAATCAACATAGTGAAAATCAGATCTGTTGTACACAAGTTGTTGCTAATTCTTGGTTTGATGATATTAAGTTTTATTTAACACACAGTTCTGTTCCTCGCCATCTCTATCCAAAAATGAGAAGAGCATTAAGACTAAAATCTGCACCTTTCCAGTTGGTAAACGACATATTATTCCGTAAGAATTTTGATAATGTTCTCATGCGTTGTTTGGAAAGAGATGAAGTAGAGAAGGTATTATCTGAACTACATGCAGGTGTAGCTGGTGGGAATTTCAGTGGAGACGCCACTGCTCACAAGGTATTAAGATTTGGGTTCTATTGGCCCACGTTGTTCAAAGAAGCCCATGCATTATGTTGTAAATGCATAATCTGCCAAAAGGCTGTTGGATGAGTAAAAAAGGCAGCATTCCATTTGAAGTTTGTTTTGGTAGATTCACCTTTTCAGCAGTGGGGTCTTGAAATCATTGGGCCAATTAACCCCACTTATTCACAGCAGCATAAATACATCATTACAACAACAGATTATTTTACCAGATGGTCCGAGGCTGCATCACTGAAAGTGGTAAACACTAATCAGGTGATATTTTTCCTTGATACGAATATCATTACTAGATTCAACACTCCTGAATGTTTGGTTTTCGATAATGATTCTTACTTTTCATCCCTTGATATGAGTGGTTTTTCTTTGGAGAAAGGGATCAGACTTAAGTATTCTACCAGCTATTACCCCCAAGGAAATGGCCTAGCAGAATCGACGAATAAAAATTTGATCAAGATCATCAAGAGGACAGTTTCTGAAAACCACAAGAATTGGCACAATGCACTTTTTAATGCACTCTGGGCTGATAGGGTGACTCTAAAAACCTCTGTTGGTAATTCTCCTTTATTTCTCATCTGCGGAAGAGAAGTGATTCTCCCTCCTCATGTTCTTCTTCCCTCTCTGCAATTATCACAGAAAGTTTAGGAAGAGGACTGCCCTCCCCTTGAAAGTTGAATTAATGCCTTGTTGAAACTAGAAGAAGTAAGAGCACAAGCCAGGGAGAGACTGGATCAACATCAGCATATTGTGAAAGGGTGGTTTTATTCTAACTATGCTTCAGATAGAAACTTCGAGGTAGGAGATTTGGTTCTCGAGTGGGATAAACCTCATGAAGGAAAAGGGGAACACACCAAGTTCCAGAACTTGTGGTTGGGGCCTTTCGTAATCGCTGAAAAACTAGGTCCCAGCTCCTTATGCCTACAGAGTTTGGAGGGACAACCAGACACCTTCCCAGTGAATGGCCAAGCTCTCAAGAGGTATTTTTGTTGATAAATTTCAAACCCACCTTTGTACATATTTTTTCTGTTTTCATTTTGTTTTCTGGTTTTTGGTTCTTTTCGTTTTGTTTGTTTTCTTTATTTCTAGTTAAACCATGCATGTGTCACCTATTAGTTCATGAATAGAAACCAGAATGCCTCATTATGAAGCTATAGTCAAGGTCTGTCAGAGCATCAATGCTGTAATTTCCTGAAACATAGACTAGCTAAAAAAGTTTTATGTGCAAAATAGGTTTCATGGTTTCACTTTATAATTATGAGCAAACACGACCATCATCAAAAGTCTATATGTTGTCCCTGATTTTAAAGAAAGAAACTCAAGTATGCCTTCCTGTCCTCGAAGAATTGGTTTCATCAGAAAACTAATTTTAGATCATAATGAAGGTTTTCAAACAAAAGAATTAAAGGCTGGAAAATGTCTAGTGTTTTGAAGACTGAAATTTTCAGCATCACCCCGCTCTTCTGAATATCATTAAATTTATGTCAGATTGTAAATAATTTCTCGAGAGTTGTGGGAAGTGTTTGTAAACCCATCGAGATACTAAACAGGTCTGCCGGTAGTGGGTAAATGCATGCATGGTGCCAAGAAAACTTCTTTGGGGTACTGAACAGGCCCGCTGGTAGCGAAGCAATGTTGGGTTCAAGAAAATTATCAGGTGCAAATTTTGATATTAATTATAAGCGACCTTCATGTTGAATTGAAACTTCTTGGACAAGGTAGAGGCATCAAAGTGGGTTAATTGACATCCCTGTCAAGGCTGTAGACACCTGCTGGAAGAAGTGTCCCTGCCAACAGTATCAGAGCCATTGGCTTAAAATATTGTTGCTCTCATAATTAAAATTTGTCACCAGATTTCATTTGAACAAGAAGACATCTAGAGCTGGCTATGTAATGGTTGTTGGAATTTGATTAAGATGCTTGGTGTCCTTCAACTATTTTTTGATGTGTAACCATTCTAAACAGTCCTAACATGAACTCGTCGGTGATGCAGAGATAACCGCTTCTCCCAGTGAGTCGCCATTGTTGGCATCCCTACATGATATTTTGCTTTTTCAAGTGACAAATGACAATTCCTGTAGATGCCTATGCCTAATTCTATAAATATTGCTATTTGAAGATGACTATTCGGTTGTAAAAGGGGTCTTTTGATTATTCCTGCTTATTTTTATCTTGCGTTTTTGTGCTTCATTCATGACTGAAAGCATGAATTAAGCATTAAAACTTTAAATCGTATTGTAATTTAATCTAAGGCTTGGTCCTAAAAGGGTTAATGTGTTTAAACCTCTTTTAATGAATATTGTTTTGCTTTGATCTCATCATATATCAATGAAACACTTATTTTGAGTTGTTCTTGGATTGAAAGTTATATCTTGGATTCTTTGTATACCAAGAATCGATTGGTAAATGGACTATAGGCTTGTTTCATTTCAAATTCTTGGTAAATCGACTTTGGTTTTAAATTTTCGATATGTTTTTGGCTTGTAAAACACATCTTCTCCTAACCTTTGCAAATCGACTTCACCCATTACATTTGATGAAAATTAAACACACTTGGAACGTACCTTGTTCTTCATTTCAGTTGTCAATTTGAATCGACAGATCCCTCATTACGAGCTAGGGTCTTGAGTTACGCTCTGTATGCAAAGCATTCATTACCTGAAATGCCCAATTTTCATGGCTTGAAACCCCTTATGTTCACATTATGGTCGCGTTGGGGTGACTGCTAGTTTTACTCCTTTATTTTTGACTCAGACATTCCCCTATTGCTGCTACCTATTAAGCCCACAACAAGTTTTGGTCACCTATGTGACTGTCTGTTCAAACCCTTATGGCCCTTGTCATCTGAATTGAGCCAAATGGCTCCCAAACTTTGTTGTTGTATGATGATGCGAGTGAGGATCTGAAGAGTCTAGGTTGGGATGTGTTTATCAGGAAATTCCAGGGTTATAACTCGCAAGTGGCCAAAGATTTTTCCCTCGCATTTGATGGATGTAGAGCCAAGGTGGGTGATATCCAGTTGGAGATCAAAGAAAAATTTCTGTGTGAAGCAATGGGCCTCCCCCTCACTAGTAAAAAATGGTTTAAAAACTCAAAGTTGGACAAGGTACCATGGAGTCTGTTCGTCACCTCTCGATAAATTCAATGTTTTGATAAAGGTATTCCGATATACTTACTCAAGGTTAGATGGCATGGTTTGTTGGCAGTTTTAAGACAATTTGTCACCTGTGAAGGCCGTTTTGTCTTGGTTTTCCTTTACGACATACAATTGCTCATGCATTTTATTGGCTTTCATTTAAACATGTCATTTTACCTGCTCAGAATTTTGTATAAAATGGCAAAGAGATATAAAAGGCAGAACTTGGATTCTAGCTTATTTCACCATGGTTTTATTAAGTTACTGTTAGTTCATCATTTGAAAATGCTCGGTGAATATTGGGACAGTTTCGTAACCTGTAATGGT
This sequence comes from Picea mariana, assembly GCA_032191745.1. Lineage (NCBI taxonomy): Eukaryota > Viridiplantae > Streptophyta > Pinopsida > Pinales > Pinaceae > Picea > Picea mariana. The sequence goes on along the minus strand of JASDQU010738951.1, from coordinate 65,208 downwards.
TTCATTACAGTAAACCATCTAGAGACTCCTGTAATGGATAAGTTGATTATAAAGAAGCTTCTTATTCCCTCTAGTGATAGGCCATATTTCTTGTGTGAAAGATCTTGTGAAAGGGATACGCCCAATCACTCTGTGTGTGAGCAACAAGATGTTAGCTCCAAACTTATTAAAATTCCTGAGCCTGAACAAGTTGTCTGCCCTAATCTTAACATAAAATCCACCAGTGGAAACCCTTCCAAACAGTCAAAGAAAAATCAAGCCATGTTAGGGTTTCATAACAAGAGGGTTGGGCAACTTATTTCAAGGAGCCTGCACAATAGATCAAAATCTCATGTGAGCTCGATCGAATCGATCGAGGTCCATGAGAAATCTGACTCCGAGATTGAAAAATTATTGGCAGAGGAAGATCTGAATTTTTCTAAATCGGATCCCAATTAAACATTCAATTATGTGAAAAACCTCCCACCGTGCCTGAAAGACAATAAGGAATTTACAAGAATTAAACTCGGTCAAAGGTCGATAGTGGACAGTGGTAGTGTTTTAACACACAAACGCGCTTCCTCAATCGATTGCCCCTGCTACACATTATGAAGTTTGTTTACATTGGATAGGTCAACATTACATGGACATCCCCGCCCTTCAAGCAAATATCAAGGATCTTACGACTCAAAATGACCCATTGACAAATGAAAATCGTGAGCTCAATATCAATGCATAAAGACAAGGAAAACGTTTGAAAAGGACAGGCAATATCATAATTAAAAACGCTGATAGTGTCAAGGCTGTGATCAACTCTGAGATATTGTGATTCGATTTTTGTTATCAGTTGAATGGTAAGATTGTTTTTTTATCTTAATTGTGTTTTTATTGTTATTTTTCTAATTAATCTAGATTGATTTAGATTTATGTTGCTAATAATAACACTGGCTACAAAATCACGAGATTCTATAGCCAAGTCAATTCTCATATAAAATTTGGAAAATGCTAGTTAAATAAATATCTAATTTGCTCATTTAGTTTTTCTTTCAGGATAAGATGTGTTTTTTGTTGATCTCATAAGATGGAGCATGCTGGACTTAGTTAATTAGCCATCTCTTTTGGCTTATTTTGTAAATCAAAACAAAACTTTCATAATTTTGAAGATATAGTCTAATATTGAGTGGTTTTTAGACCCTCTATCTTTGTAACTTTTAGATCCTTTTGAGATCTGATCCTATCTTAGAATATAGGATGTTTAGCTTACATGAAATCTTTAAATACTTTGTATTTTGGAATGGAAATCATCTTCGCTGAGAGTAAGAGATGGACGAGTGATTCTAGAACTTAATGAAACAACATTTATGCATCTTGGCTTTAGCCTTTTGTTTATAATGTTGTCATTTATGTTTTGTTAATCCTGCTACATGTGTAGGTCTGATATCTTTAGATTAAATGATCTGTGATGTGCAAGATGTTATATTATAAATACCATCTATAATTTTCTTCTCAAAATATAAATGCTGTTATCATATCTTCAATCAAATTGATAGGATTTATCTTTGAGTTTTAATCGAATGATGAAATGCATAGATTACCTTCAAATTTATCTTACTATAATCATGTGCAATTATGAGATCATAGGTTTATGTTTGTGTTCCCTCTTCTGTCATTGAAACCTAAGCTACCAATATAGGTTTTAAATTTATTTAGAATAGTCACAAGGTTCCTTGCATATTTCTCTCTTGGACATGGCAGTTGGATGTTCTCCACTCATGCATATGCTTGGATACACCTCACTAACTCACTAACAGGTTAGCTCCTCTATATTTTTTTGTCATTTGCATATTAGTGAAACTAGAACATATGGTTCAACTTTCGACTACCTGCACATTTGCGTTTCTTAGTTTATTTAATTCCATATTAGTTTAGATTTATAAAGGAGAAACAAAAAATATTTTTATGTGCTTTCTTTATCTGCTTCCTAGAAGCAATTATTTTTCACATTGATTTTTGTAAGTTTCGATTAAAAAACTTGTAGTTTGTAAATCATGTACATAAGTAATATTTGTATATCTTTTGCTTAAATATATTTACAACAGTTACGTTATACATGTGTACACACACACACACACACACACACACACACACACACACACACACACGCATATATAGTGTTTAGTAATTAGATAGTTATTTCTTTCTTTGTTTCTTTTTGGATTTTTAGATTGGCTAACAGAGCCATTAAAAACATCAGAACAAGTTATACCAAATGGCTTGGGTTACTTAGACAACCCCGGACTGGACTCGTTCTCCGAGTTGATGGATGGTCAATTTCGCCCATCAACGGAACTGTACTACTCAGTAAGATGGTGAGCTATGGAGGCAGTGAGCATCTCAATCCAGAGGGTTTGATCACAGGATGAGGAGCCTGATGTGATCTAGTCAGCCTCATAAGGAATGAGGATCCTTTTGAGGAGTGTAATATCTAAGATTGTTACATGTGCGGCGTGATATATTACTGAACCATAATAAAATCTTGAGATCCATATATTTGTGGATGTAGCCCAAGAGGGGGTGTACCACGGTAACATGTGTGTCATGTGAAGGGATGTGTGTGTATTTATTGTTGTTAAATGTTGAATGTTAGATGAATCAATTAACTAGTTAGATATGGTATTCCACATGCATGAATAGAATGACTGCTATAATTAGATGTTAGACCGAATGAATAAATATTACAGAGTGCAATGTCAAATTTCCACTCATTTCCTATATTCAAACACCTAAGTATTGCATCCACCCATAGATCTATCCCGGGTGAGACTGCGCAGTACACTCTACGTGTTGCGTTGCCTTCTGGTCTACATGACGGGTCGATAGTTTTAGAGGGATTTTGTTGGGAGATTATCAAATCTAAATAGGGGTCAATCTATGATCGTAAGGAAGGATCATAATAACCCATAAAGAATCATAAGCAGAGACTAAAATCCAACAAGGATAACACCCTTTTTTTTTAAATATGTTTCCTTATATACACGTGGAGCTTGAATCGAGCTTAAAGTATTTGGGATTTTTTCTCAATCCAAATGACTATACCAAGCAAGATTGGGTTTGGATGATATATAAAGTTGAAGGAGGTTGTCTAATTAGTGTAATAGATGGATATCCAAGGGGTGGAGTTTTTTTATTCAAATTTGTGTTTGAATCCATTCTAGTGTACCGAGTATATTTTGCCTTTATCCCTAAATGTGTGTTGAAGAAGATTAGAAAACCTAGTTGTAGGTTTCTATGGGTATGGGGTAATGAAAATAAATATTTTCCTTGGGTATCATAGAAAAATATAGATGTCCCAAAATAATTTGGGGGCTGGGGTATCAAAACATTTATGCTTTTGCAGGATCCGCTGCAACAAAATGTGTTTGGATAATAATTGATGGGAAGGGATTGTTGAGTAAGGTAGTCTTTCAAATATACATTGATCCCTTATGTGTGGAATATTGGATAAGATCCCCCACAAAATCCTTTCACAATGCTTCAATGATATGGAAGGTTGTGGTGTAGGCATTTCCATTGGTAGGAAAATGGTTGGTATGGAAGGTTGTTTCAAAAGGGAAATTTAGATTCTGAGAGGACCTTTAGGTTGGGTGTGGTGAAATTTTTTGTCTTCCTAGAAATATAATCAAGATTCTAAGGGAGAGAGGACTATTCTATTATATCAAGTCATTGATGTAGAAAAAACTTCAATTTGGAGACAAGAATGGATGCTAGCAATAAGAATAGGCCTATTTGGGGAAGAAAACTCATTTTGAGATGGATATAATGGTGCTCTGTAAGTGAATCATGTCAGAATTAAGGACATAGAGGATGATTTGGTCTGGTATAGGTATCCTAATAGAGGGTTGTATTCACCAAAGTTGGGGTATAAATTCCACAGGGAGGAAAAATATGTTCAATATTTGGTATGGTTTTTCAATGATGTCTGGAGGTTCAAGTGTCCATTAAAATCCAAAGTTTTCATGTGGCTAGTTCTCATGAACAAATTTCCTACTTGGGACTTTATGTAGAGAAGGAGTCAGCAGGGTGTGGGCATATGTCCTCTATGTAAGGTCAATGATGAATCACTCTCTCACATGTTTATTGACTATTATTATGCTACACCAATTTGGAAGGACGTTGAACTATTAATTGGTATGAGAAATGTGTGGGGTGGGAAGTATATGGAAATTAGACTTAATGAGTGGTGTGGAAGGGCAAAATGTCAAAAAATTTAAAGTCTTCCCCATTATTATTTCCTAGTGTATATAGCTATTGCGGGAAATTTTCTCTATTTGAAGACACATTTCGCCCTTCAAATATATTTTCCTCATGGATTCTATCAATTCTAAAGAGTTTCAAGTAGGAAAATGATAGGAAATCTCAAAGAGTGGTGATTCTTGAAAGTATAGATAAATATAGAGAGTGGGTATATTTTAATGGGGCTTCTCAAGGAGACCCTCTAGTAGATGGAGCTGGGCGAGGGGGTGTATTTATTATTTTTCCATTTTTTTAAACTTAAGGCTAGATTAAGTGGAAGCACAAACAACAAAGATTTGTTGTTGGCACTCAAACTTGTCCTTATGTTGGTTGTTCAAAAAGGTCTGCAAAAATTACAAGTAATGGGTGATTCTATGGTGGTGATAAATTGGTTGAGAGGACTTTGTGCTATGGAAATTTAATGTCATCCTGTCATGTTTACAAAGAAAGAAATATTTTGGCGGATTCATTATCTAAAGATGGCTTCCTAGTCATTGGCGTATTTGGGCGTAATAGGAAGATGTTTTATCTTATTATGGCCCATGTCCTTTTTAAAATCAATTGATGTATGTTTTGGGGTGCGTCATCACTATTTTATTTGGTTTATTATGCTATTTATAAACATTTTAAAGACTTTTACAGGTCTATATGGCATCACAAATTAAATTTTGCAAGACTGTATAAGATTTTTATAAATTGATTTAGAATTTTAGGGTACAATGTGGGATCTTTTTTGGAATCACTATTGAACTGGATTACAGACTATCAGGGGTCTTTGTATTCGAGGTAAACAACTTGATATCAATTTCTTAATGATTCCTCAATGTTGATTGTGCTTTTGAATTTTGAAATTTATATACAGATTGTAATTTTATTAAAATTAATAAATTGCATTTTTCCCCGTGGAAAAAAAGTCATAAAATATAGTTCTTATCATTCCATAATCACTTTACTCGAACCTATAAAATATCAATATTTTATTTTGTTTATTTTTGTTTTTAACTATGATTTTGATAAGTTAAACTTAGCTTGTTTGGTGGTTTATTTTCATTTTTTTGTTTTTTTGTAATTTTGAAAATGTATTGAATTTAATATATATATATATATGATGATGATGATGATGATGATGATTATGATGATTATGATGATGGTGGTGGTGGTGGTGGTGGTGGTTAACATCCACTAAGACAATTGGTCTATCCGACCTTAAGAAAGTAAGAGATTACTTTGATTTATTTAAAATTATATTTCTATTCTAAAAAAGAATTGAGAGAAACATTCCAAGATCACCATAGTTATGATGAATTAGGAGGTTAGGAAGATTTGTATTGTGGAAAATATTTTTAAATTTGGATATAATTTGAGTATAGGAAGGGAATTCTAAGAGGAAGTGTTTTTCATCTTCAACCCTCTTAGTGTCATAAATATGGTAGATTATTTCATCCCACGGTGTTTTGGGAATTTTTCGATGCACAATTTCATTATGCCACTCATGAGAGTTTGTTCTAATTTTAACAATGTTGATTTTCTTCTTTTCACTTGTCAAAACTGAGAGGTACTTTTGATCTTATAAATTAGGGTTGAACACCTCCTTGTAGTATCTTGATTTCATTTTATCCTCTAATTATTTATCACGCCACATATTCTTCTTAAATGTATATGTGATAATATTTGTAATATTATTGGTATTATGTATGATGTTAACTCCATCACTAGGAAAATATGCATGCTATGTCTCATTTATAGTTTATTTCTTGAGGAATACATGGATTTATTTCCTCGGGAAGAAAAGCAAAGTCTTTGACAAATTTAAAGTGTTTAAGTCTCTTTTGGAGAATCAAACACAGAAGAAAATTAAGGTGTCAAGGATGGATAATGTTGGATAATTCTGTGGGAATGAATTCAAAGAATTCTGTAAAAAGCATGGTACATGAAGGAAAACGACTAMTCCATACACACCTAAGGAGAATGGATTTGCAGAAAGGATGAACAAGACACTGATGGAAAAAGAAAGGATCATGCTAAGTGATGTCAGGTTAGGACAAGAATTCTAGGTAGATGCAGTGGATACTACATGTTACCTTGTAAATTGATCACCTTCATCRGCGTTAGATGACATGACTCCACACGAGGTATGGACTAGAAAGAAACCCTCTATTATGCATCTCAGGGTTTTTGGACATGATGCTTATGTACACATTCCAAAGGAAAATAGGATTAAGATGGATAAAAGGCGAAAACATGTATCTGTATTAGCTATAAACATGGTCTGAAAGGCTATAAGCTTTGGAACCTAGAAACTAAGAAGGTAGTGTATAGTCAAGATGTGGTTTTTAGAGAAGTCAAAGATGTTTCCAAACAAGAATTCCTACCAAGGGAGAAATAACCATAGAAAATAGAGTTTGAATTGAAGGATGATAAGTCAGACTCTATAGAAGAATAGGAATTAGATGAAGGAGAAACTCATACTCCAATATTGAGGAGATCAGTTGGGGTAAGAAGGAAACTAGAAAGGTATAATCCACCTAATTTTCATTCTAATTTTTCTTTGTTTATTACCGATGATGATCCTAGAATGTTAGAGAGGCAGTGGATTCATAGGATGACAAACTTTGGAAAAAGGCCATGGTTTAAGAAATGGTAACCTTGGACAAGAATAAGGCCTAGGATCTAGTGGAGTTTCTAACTGGGAAAAATCCCATTGGAAGAAAATGGGTGTTTAAGAAAAAGTTGAATACAATGAGAAAAGTGGAGAAATACAAATATCGATTAGTAGTAAAATATTATTGTCAAGTAGATGGAATTGAATTTGGTAAAAAGAATTCTCCTGTTGCAAAGTTAACTTCTATTATATTTATTTTATCTATTGTTGTTGGTTTTGATTTTGAAGTATAATAGATGGATGTGAAAAAAACATTCCTACATGTATATTTGGAAGAAGAAATATATATGAAGTAGCTAGAAGGATTTGTAGTGAAGGGAAAGAAAGAGATGGTATGCAGGTTGAAAATGTCCATGTATGGGTTAAAGCAACCACCAAGGATGTGGTATAAAAAATTTGATACTTATATATTGAGACTTGGCTTCAAAAGGAGAAAGGCTTATCATTGTTTGTATTTAAAATTAGTCTGTGATCATCTTATTTATTTAGTATTGTATGTGGATGATATGTTGTTGATAGGAAATGACAAGGAAATTATACGGGATGTGAAAACATAGTTTTCCTCTAAATTTGACATGAAATATCTTGGATCTACAAATTTTACTTTGGGAATGGAAATTAAAAGATATCGGTATATAGGAAACTTTGGTTGAATTAGAGAAAATATGTTGAGTAAATATTATGAAGGTTTAATATGTAGGAATGTAGACCTGTCGAGGTCCTTTTTCTTGTAGGTGTAAATTTATTTGCAGATCAGTGTCCCAAGACATAGGAAGAGGAGGAGGACATGTCCCATGTTCCATATTCTAGTGCGGTTGGAATTTTGATGTATGCAATGGTTTGTACTAGACCAGAAGTTGCACATGCAGTGAGAGTTTTGAGAATGTATATGTCAAAACCAGGAAAGAAGCATTAGGAAGAAGTAAAGAGGGTTTTTAGGTATTTGTGTGGCACTACTAGTTATGGATTGTGCTACCAAGGAAGACCAGGATTGCATAGAGTGATGGGTATACATGGATTTTCTTATGCATACTAGGTTAGAGATATGTATTGCAGAAGATCTATAAGAGGGTATGTGTTTAACCTATTTATAGGAGAAATCAGTTGGATGAGAAAAATGCAATCTGTAGTGGCACTCTCAGCTATGAAAGCTGAATACATGGAATCCACTCAATCAAGAAAGGAAGTAGTATGGTTACAGATATTGTGTTTAGGTATTGGTTTGGTTACAAATATTGTGTTTAGGTATTGGTTTGGTTACAAATATTGTGTTTAGGTGTTGATTTTCCTCTTAGCCCCTATGGATAATTGAACTAACCAAGATTTCTTATGCTTTCTCATTTGCAAGTGAAATATTACACGATGTTAAAGCTTATGTAACTATGGTTAGCTCCAAAATCAATTAAAATTGCTATGGTATGGTTATCAATCTTACCTTCTACTTCAATCATGTGGGATTGATATTATGTTTCCTTGTTTTCCAAGGCTACATAAATCCTTGGCATGTTTCCTCCCATGTCTTCAATTGTTTCAGCCTCTTGAATGTTGTGGAAAATCCTCAATATTTCTCCTTTGTGAGGGTAGTCCCTATATAAGTGATTTCCCTCACATCCACAACATCGTATAGGATGTTTTCTTATCCTTTTCCCAAATGAGTTTGTAGTCTTGTGCTCATTTTGGGTTGACTGACCCTATTGATTTTCTTGGGAGTTGTTCTTGAAAAAAGGTGGCTTAAAACCTTTCTTCATTTGATCCTTTATTAAATTGATCCCACCACATGGTTGCCTTTCCTTACAAGTGGTAGGTTGCAATTCTAGCTTATACCCTCGAGGGGTAATATGTAGTTGGAAATATTTCTTCATTTCCAATAGTCAGGCCTCAACCACTTCTCCTTTCCTATGCTCATCATTTAAATTTGGTGGCTTAATTTTCCTAGGTTCACCTTGCAAGATGTCTGTCTCAAACCTTCTTCTCTGCCTCTTGATAAGTGACACACTTGGGATGCTCCCTGGCCCTGAACTTGCATGAGTTATTCTAGTGGATTTCCTTGGAGAATGATGGCACATCCTCATGCTTCTTGAATTCATGTCATTCCCATGATCATCCCTTTTTCTTCGAGATCTAGATGCTGTCACTTGTCTAGCACTAACTACTTGCTTGGTGCCAGACTCTTTGTTAACTTACCTATGAAACATATTCAGACTTTGAAATATCTCTTCCTAACCCTTCATAATCCTTTCATTATCTGCCCTATAGCTATGTACTTCTCTATGAAGGATGGTCATAGTTGCAAGCTCTTGCCTACCTCTCCTTCCATTAGATTTTGTCTCATCATTTCCCATGATGACATGAAGACCTCAAAACTCTGACCTCCTCCTCGTGGTTGTAATATCCCTTAGAATATTCCATAACTCTAGTCCTCATATAAGAACCAAACATTTTTTTTTATCTCTAATTCTGCAATAAAAATGCATGTAATAATTATTGTTAGCACATGCATAATATCAAAGATTTCATTAACTAGAATACAAGTTATTCTTCTCATCAACTTATAAAGAACACAATGCACCAATTCAAAATTTTAGGTGGATATATGTCTTCTCCTCCTCAATTCCTTTACAATGACTATTTCTTTGCTAAAATCTAAGCTCTGAGTTGAAAGTTATGGTCCAAAGAAATTTATATTGTTTTTCTCATTTTATCCCTATATGCTACAATTGTCTTATTTATCTTCCTGCACATTTTTACATACCCAAATTCCAAATATGCATCCATGGATGGATTCTATGGCTCATAATATTTGCATAGACTACTTCCGATCCCCAAATAAACTTCTAAGCAAGGCGTTATGCCCTCTAGAGGTGAATTGGTGCCGAAATTTTACCTTAATAGTTTCAACTGTAACTTTCTCATACAAGCTTTGTTTTGCGCCCAAAGTAGCTTGTTGGAAATCTCTCTCCGACTTCTTTTATTTAAGACACATAAACAAAGCATACATTGTAGACTCTATTTTTGTGGATTTTTGTTTCCTAAAAACGTTGTTTAGGACCACAAAATCACCTCGCAAGTTCATGACCTTCAAAATCCTGAAAAATTCATAGAAAATTCGTTGTTTTATTGTTATAATGGTCTCTTAATCTTGAGCATTGATCTCAAAATAGGGTGAGATGTTAGTCATTGATATTAACTCTATTGGTGATCAATGATTGACATTTTCCTTTGGGCGCATGAAAAACTCTGCCAAAAGCGTTGACTTGACCATCGGTCATCGACCCTTTCCCTTGATAGCCGATTTGCAAGACATCGCTAAACCATCCATCATTTGTCAGATATTTTCATTGGAGGATGAATGACTTTATCAATTCGGCCTACTCGATCATCAAACATCAACCATTCATGTTGGCATACAAAAACACTTCTACAATTTGGTCAACCCAACCATTGACCATCGAACATTTCTTGGATGACATGGAAACTATGTTGATGCATTATGACACATGGATTTTGACGTGGCATGACATATAGACTTTAACATAGCACTCTGGCTGACATGGCATGACACATGGATGCTAACATGGAATGACATGTCATCGACCTCCTTCCTTCATTGGCGGTCGGTAACTTCATTCGGGTAAACTGAAAACCTCGCCATTTATGCGAAACGCTTTATCATTGATCATCAATGGTTGGTGCTTTCTCTTACTTGATCGAAACATTTTTCTAAAATGGCCAACTCGACCATCAACCATCAGATATTTTCATTGGCAAACAAAACACTTCAACAATTTGGCTGACCTGACTATCAACCATCGACGAATTCTCTTGTCCAAATCCAAGACTTAGAAATGTTTTACTAAATCCTCGATGAATCTAGGTTGTTGATCAACCATTCAAAATGATCTTAACTATTGATCTACTCCAAACTCCCAATGTCTGAAAATGAATCTAGATTGTCGATCCATCTCATTTTCCTAACTGTTGAAAATGAATCTCGATATTCAATCTACCTGATCTTGCTAAATCCAAAAAATATTATAATTTTTTAATCTATTACAATGAATTTAGGTCGTTGATCTCAAAATTAAACATGAACTCAGTCATTGATTCACCAAACTTCACCCAATTCTACAACGTCTATTAAAACATGAATTTCAACCTTCTAGGTCAAATTTAGCTCTACAAATCTTCATATTAATACCATTAAACCTCTCTTCGATGGCTACAAGGTAAATCCTACCTGAATTTGCTCACGATTTTGGGGATTTCGCTCTAATTTTTCACCATTTTATCCAAATTCACACAAAAAAAATATGTAACATCAATTTTTCCTAATTCTCACTTGACCTAGCCCTTAGAAGCCTAGTGTTTGAACCAAAAGATCTGATACCATAATGTAATGACCCCTAGCTAAATTAAGGATCATTACTATGCGGAAGACACATAGAAACATAATTTTTCTACCAACTAATTTCCTGTAGCTTACCAAATTCAAATTACAACCATATTTAACTACTGTATTTTACCATTAATTAAATGCATCTACATCATGCTAAAATTCACATGAATGAAATTTAATAACTCAACACAACAATATATAAATCCTTTTTAAACACAAAGTGGATGCACGACAATTTAACTCATAAATATAACACATAAATAGATAAAACACTTATCTTTTAATTTAATTGTGCAACCAACTACTTGGGATGGACATTCCAACCAACCATAGACTTTTTTTTCCAAATATCAATAGAAAATCACCACGAGCTGGGGCTAGCAATCAAAAAAATAGGGTGGTATCTCACTCTCCACTCACAACTCATAAATTCCACAACCCACTAGTATTGTCCTACAACTATCTTGATTTTCCACCAAATCTCTTCCTCTTACACTGTCCAACCCAAGGAATACACCCCTTCAGTGATCTCAGTCCCTCGTGTGTTCCATTCATTTATCATGGTCTCTCTAGCACAGGTAACGAGGAATATCTCTGCTAGGAACTCAAGGGATCTCACTACTAGGAAAACTACCAGCAAACAACAACAAACACTTGTTGTTATAATGAAACTCACACAAGATTTCACTCTTCAGTCCTGAGAACCTAACTCTTCATTCTTCTGCTCCAAATACGCTCTAGCATTCCCCCTCTGTGGTAGCTCCAGCTCAAAGCTCTTCTTTTCTTCTCTCTTATTGTTTTCCATGCAAAACATTGACCGTCCAAAACTGTTGTAACTGACCATATGAATCATCTCCTTTGGATTGCTTGCTTGACTCACACTCTTCCCAAAATTGAATCTACTTATCCCCCATGCTCCCAATAAATATGGGATGGGACTTCGCACACCCACAATGTTACATGCATTCAATGATTGGATTTTGGAATACTCAACCACAAAATAGAAGGTTCATATACCAACAAAAAATTTAGGAAGTAGGTTGAATTAATAAACATGGGTAATTTCCCCTTGGACCCCTCTTAGGCATTCTCTTAGACCATCCCCTCTCTTGTGGATTAATCCATCCCCCATCTCTGTCCATATCCCCCGGTCGACTTGATAATGTCTATTTGAGTAGTGTAGATATGGATCAGAGTAACTGAATAATCTATGTTGAGGTGGTATATACATAGATTTGATGAATGCATTTCTCAAATATATTCTTAGCATGTGTGAATATCCATATCATTTTTATTATCCCACCTATAAAAATTAATGATAAATATTAGAGATGTGTGCATTTGGTGGTAGACCACCTTATTTTATTTGAGAAACATTGCATAGATTCTTAAGATCCATGAAAGTAAGTATGTATTGGTTGGCTAGTATGTTGATCAGGTTCTATGTAAATCCATTATCAAAAACTATGTTGGTTGTATATATGTCATTTGAAGGGAATTTGATTGCTATTTTAAATCAATGCATGTGTTCCTTATTGCATAGTATTATATTGAGGAGAATCCAACACACTTGTTTACTCCATCACCACCCTCCCATACACACAATATGATCTTTGCAAATATCTATTTACTTGTTCATTTCTCTCTGTATACCCATTGAGAAAACATCCTCTTATTCCATTTTTACATTTTAGCCATTCCATTCTCTATATCTTTAGATACCATTAATGGTTAACATGTATTAAGCCCTCATTTCTATCATTACATTATCCAATATTATTAGCAATAGAAATACCCAAACTTAGCTAAACTAGAGGAGGTTTCTGCTAACCAAAATGGTAGTGGATGAAAGGTGGAGAGCCAACATTGAAATGCACATGATAGCACCAAAGGACATAGAGAATTTGGGACTTTAGCAATTGAAGGAGCCATCAAGAAAACATCCAGTGATGACTTTGCACCAAGTTTGTGAAATGGCTCTTTATATTCTCTCTAAACCTGAGAAAAATGCTTCTAAAGTTGAAATATATACATTCAGGGTCTTCGATTCCCACTAAGTTGATCTATTCTCCCATCACTGCCAATATTTAATGGACTCTTATCTGTATTTTCAGTTCCACATCCTTTTATCTATAGTGTGGATTTATCTTTCATATTGTTTATGTATTTCCTGTTAATATAAGTAGATTATTTCCTTTGATAATATCCAATGAAATAACAAAAACAATTGTTCTCGCTTCATAGAAATATGGATTGCTATAAATTTTAAACAATTTTTTGAACATTTGTAGCCTTGTGGAATGGATCATTTCCAATTAGGGAAACTCATATAAAAATGTACACTTCTAGTTTCAGTAATTAAAAAAAATAGTTGGGCTCATGATTACAAAAAAATACCATAGCTTAACAATAAATTCATCTATGAGCATATTTCATTCATGATTAGGATTGAAAAGTTTTGACGAACATTACATTAATGATTTTTTGAGTCAGGTATCCAATATTCTGCACCACAAATCCATAACTACAATTCTTGTAACATAATGAATAACATTAAAAATCCAACATACAATGAGTCAATCAACTAAATATTGCTATTACAAAAGTACAGTAAAGTTGTAATTTAGTGGTTATTCCAGATGCTCGCCAAATCACTTTCCTTACTACCAATTTTATTCTCTCTAAGATAAGTGCCAACTGGTGTTCTTCTGATCCGAAATCGGATCCAGAAGCCTGATAGGGCTTGAAAAATGCTCAAAAATGAAAGTGCTCGGAATGCGACGAAACCTATGCCCTTGTGTCTGTCTCATCTTCCCGATTCCGGTGGTATATTTACTTTGTCAAACGGACTCCGTATGGAGAAGATATCGCGTTCTGTCCAAAAAGTCAAACAGGCAAAAAAAATTGTTGACTGTGCAGTCCTTACAGTCTGTACAGACGCTGACGTGGCAGGTCCATACAATGACATGTGGCGGCTCCAGGGACTGACATGTGGCATGAAGATTTGGTCGATTTGGCGTACGGTTGGACGTATCCTGAGGTGACACGTGTCACCACTGAAAGGGTGACATGTGGCACTGGTGACGTCATCAGGTGACGTGGCAGGCTGACAGGGTAGGTTGAGGTGGCAGTACAGTCAACAAGTGGCAAGCACGTGGTCTAATCAGAAGTTGACACATGGCGTGTTCTGGTTGGTTGGGAAGGTGCCACGTGGCCCAGTCAAGGGCTACCACGTGGCACCCCGTCATTGGTTTAATGGTTTCTATGTAAAATTGTTTTTGGTATGTCGTCGGGGGTCGAACCCATGACCTCCCGATGGGCGAAAGGACTAGGAAAGCCAGGCTAGCCAGCCCGCCAACGGGTGGTGCTTGTAAAGCATTTGGCGAAAATTTTATTTATTTTTGTTTTAATATTTGAACCAGAGGGAAAAGGACCGGGGCTTAGCCCCAGCCCTCGGCGTAAAACAATACGACTGTTCAACCGTGACTGGGAGCGCGATGCATATGGCGCACGGTTATAACTACAGCCCACGGTTCAGCACTCGGCACATAAACATACCACATGACCGGGCGAGCAACACGCGGCGGGAATATATGGATGGGGTAAGCCCCCGGATCCCGATCGGGCCCCATACGACCCGGGCCGTTACCAGCATATGCGCGGGGTTTATTGTAGCAGTTGGGCCCGTGGCCATATGTCAATGCACAAGACCGAGAGCCAGCGCGAAAGGGGTGGCCCGCGCTTAGCCTTTGGGCTAGCGCATGGCCACATGGCACGATATGACTACCAATGGAGGGTGTGCGCGCCAATGGAGGGGGMTAGCACCCATAAACTTTATAAAAATGGGTTTTATACAATGTATTTGTTTTTTTTGTTGTAACTATGCCTATTTTTAATAGATTCTCTCCATTTTTGGGGGATATTGGGCATTTTTGGAGGCAAAATTCTTGGAGGAAGTTGGAGGTGAGCAACCAACTTCAAGGATATATGAACTAGCCTGTTTGAGGCCATGGGCAGTCAGTCAGAGTAGATTTATGCTGGAGAAAAGCCAAGCCAAAGTCAGTTTGATGCAGAGAAGCTTTTGAGGAGGAGACTCTGTCGGATCATTTCTGGGAGCTCCGGACGTCCGTTTTGGGTGTCGTTTTCTTTGCAGGGTTCTAGAGATCTAGACGAACAAGACCAGATCAGTCTTGTATCCATTTGGCATTGCAGCAATGTACTTTTGAGATTTTTAACAGAAATAAAGAAGCCTCCCCCACAGAGAAAAGGCCCGGAGACGTAGGCAAAAGTTATGCCGAACTCCGTTATCAATCTGCATGTTTATGGTTTGCTGTCTATTATTCATTTCAGATCTACATATGTGTATTTGGCTGTTATAATTCTTCTTCTTTCCTCATTCTTTCATTAAGTTTCTCAAATGGTTAATTAACGCATGCAAAATTAAAACTCAACCATAGTCGTTTAAAAGATCCTATGGGTCATCTTCCCTTTCCCAAGAATCGATACAAAGGAAAATAGACCATACCATAGCGAGACCTACTACATCGTTTTGGATATTTCTATCTTCTATTTATTTTTTCAACTTGAAAATAATTTCCAAAACCCAATAAAAATAGTCATATTAATACTTCCAACTAATTAAAAAATAAGCTTTTCAAAATTTATAAATGATTAAATCTATGTTTCTTTAAAAAAAAAAAAATAATTAAAAGCATATCTCACGAAAAGTTAAGAGAGGTACAACACAAGGTGTTTCACACAAAAAGTTAAAATGGGTGTGACATAGGGATTTTTTGAGAAATGGGGGCTTCTTGAAGAACCTTCTGGCATATCGCACATAATTTAAAGACAAATTTGTATAAAATTTCAATGAAGGAAATGTTGCTATACAATACGAAATGTATGGTGGAAGTAATGATGAGTTTAGTTGTTTAGTTGAGAAGTAGTTACATAATAAATGTGGTTATGATAGGTCCATTAGAGGCACTCTAAAAAACAGTTTGAAAATGGACTTCTTAGAGGAGAAACAATGGCAAAACTTTGGAATGGAGCAATGCCTCTTCTTGCTTCATTCGCATCACATGGGGATTTTCCTTCATTGTTTTGTACCTTTCGAAGATAAATGCCAAGGAGATGTGAAGATCCTTCAAGGAGGGGATTCTAGATGTTTTAGTGAAGGTTAGACCTTGTCATTCAACTATACCAATGTCCATTGTAAATTTTGGTAATGTTATCCCTTGAGATTTATTTATTGTTAATTCCCATTCCATTTCAAGTGGGATATGAGTATGACTCCCCTTTTGTATAGGTGGAATTGGAACAAAAGTAGGATTGTTGGGATCCCATGGAGGGCCAATGTATTTATTGAATCTCACAACCAAAAATTTTGGTAATGGTAGAGTTTTATGATTGTCTTTGTAAAATATGGTAATAATTTGACCAAGTGACCCATTAACAAGGCCAGATGCAACCCATAAGTTAGATGTTAACATCAATTTTTGGCCAACACTTTAAAAAAATATGAAAGATCTTTCTGTGCATTTCTCTCACTGTCTATTTCAAATATAAGATAAAATAGTGGAGGTCAGGGGGGTGCAGAGTGTCCCCTAATTTAATTTTCACATGAGGGTGTGGGGTAAAGCTTCATGGCATTGAAAGGGATTTGTGGGGGAATTCAACAAAATCGAGAAAGGGAGATTTGTGGGGAATTCGTGTTCCCCTCTTCTCCCCCACCCCACACCACCTCTCTTATCCTCTCCCTCACTTCCTCTCCCTTTCCTCCTCTCCATATTCTCCTTCCTATCCCTCTCCCTCTCTTTTTTCTCCTTATCCCTCTTTCGCTTTTGCTTTTCCTCTTCCACTCCTATTTTACTTTTCCCATCCTCTCCTCTCCTCCATATTCTCCTCCATCTTCCTCCCCGCCCAACATTGTCTCCCTTTTCTTCTCCCTATTCCTCTTAATCCTCTTCATTTCCCTCTTTCTCTTATCCCCCATCCCTCTCTTTATTTTCTCTTCATCTCCCACTATAGTGGTATAATTTACTCAAGTTCTACTAGAGAATTGCATATACTTCTTACTATAAGGAGATAGATGAAAATGACATTTTCCATGCCTTAAGGCTTAGATATGTTAAATTTCAAAAGCACAAATCCAAATCTACCTCAAATATTAGAGACTTTGACCATAGTACATGATATTTGGTTAAGTGCATTACTTTTATATAAATTGAATGCATACTCAAAACTCCCTAGGATAAAAAAGAAACCTCACTAAAATCAACTCAAAATAATGAATGGAGAGATGTTGTAGTGTAGTTTTAGAGGAAACAAAGGTTAAAAGTTGAACAAGTTTCCCCTATATAAGACAAGTTAGGAATCCATGTATAAAAAAACACCTATTGTACAACAATTTTTTTACTAATTTCCATACTTGACTACCAAAACTTTTGTTAGTATTTTCATGTTAAATTCAACAGTAACTAACTCCAACAAATAAGCTCAAGTAGGAATGATTGAATGTGCTTCAAGGTTTCCTTGACCTCATATTCAAACTTTGATTGAAGAGAATTCTAGAACTCTCTCCTTACCATGGATATAACATTTTTAATGAACTTTTCCTTCACTGCCTTATATACATTTGAAACTAGTGCTCTAGGATGTTTAATGGATAGGTGGTGAAGATAGGTCATTTGATCAATCAATGCTAACCAACAATGCTAATACGTTGTTTTTCAATAAATCTTTGGATAACTAGCAATGCTAGAGGGTTGGTCTCTGTGTCTCTACGTATCTTGATCTTATGTGTGTATATTTTCAATGTTTATGTCAAATAATGCATATGTTTTATTCTATGGATTTTGTATACTTAATTTAACATTGTTTCATTGTAATGGTTTTATAAGTAATATGGATTCCGACAAAGAGTCCTCAAATGATGATGCTAGAGGAACATGAGATAATAAAAGGAAAAAATTGCAATCGATGAAAGGAATAGTGACAAAAATACTCTGATGAGTTATAATTACATACTTTATGATTGTTATATAATATAGAAAATAATATATTTGTTTTACAAAGAGTTTCATTTATAATTTTAATCATTTATTATTGTAGTCTATTTTATGTTGTAGCAAAGCTTGACAAAAAAATTACATCGTTTACGAAGACTAAAAAAAATTACAATACCTATATATGGATTACTTGGATTCAGTGCAAAAGGGAGAATGTTCCATGGGTCTCAATTTCAATATATATGGACATGCTAAGCATGTGGTATGATTTATCCTACATTTTCCAGAGAAATTTAGAATATAATTGAATCCAATATACTACCATTTTCTTGGTAGTTATTTGTTCTATGACGTGGATATTAATGTTTGAGCACACAGAACATAGATGAGGATGAATAGAGATGAAGACCTATTTCACCAATAGAATATAGAGAAAATTCATTCTATGATGAAGATATACAAGTTATTGATAAATGAGAGATTTTAAAATATGACAGTGGTACAATTTTCCATCATGAAATTTTTACATAGTCATGAGGTTGAAGTGAGTGGTCGAAAGGATACCACAAAAAGTGGGCAGAAATAAGTAGTGGTAGTAAGAAGAGCTCATTACAACATTTGCATAGAAGGTTCCCAAATTTACAATTTAATGATAAATGGGCCCTTCATAGATTCTCTTAAACTGCCAAGAGGAGAGACCATATCAAGAGAAATGTGTTCAAATTAGTCTTATGTGTTATTCACATTTCTATCCCATCCAACTTTATATTTCATTATGTATTGTCACTGTATCTTATAGGTGGCTTCTTTTTTTGTGTTTTTGAGCAAGTTTAGTAGGAACATCGCAACACTCACTAATCTAGGTGAAGATTATAAAAAGTGCTATTTGATGTTGACAAATATGTATTTAAAAATCATGAACAATTTCAAAGAGGCTAAGAAAAATCATTGAAGAGAAGAAAGCACGAGAAGTGGACCTTAAGATAGCACAATAAAAAGTTGCAAAGGTAATAAGAAATATATGCTTGAAGTTATTGATTTTGATATGTTTTTGACTTCTTATATTTCTTTGATGTAATCTTGTAGTACCATTGACCTACTTTTGTGGTCATTTGTCAAAACTTAAAGAACATTATATTTTCTTATGTACAGACACAAATGGATACAAGGAAACATTCTTAGAGGCATGTTAAAAGTTTCGCAGTGAGGGGACACTTTGTAAGTTTATCAATATAATTTCATTTACTATGCTAATGTACTAGTTAGCTTAATATATGTGATTATTAAATATGGTTTTCTCTTATTGCATACAACTAAATGACTATAGCAATGAGCCCACTACAAAAGAACTAAAGTATGCCCAGAAGAAGAGCTAGGAAAGAATGATAGAAGATATGTAAACCCTGCCCAATGTAATTAATTGTTAATTATGTGTGTTTTTTTAGATTATATATAGTTGGAATATTCATTCATTTTCAAATATAATATTATATTCTTTCATATATTTATAACAATGATGACTCGAAGGAATCTGAGGGTATTTATAGTTGTTTAACTTATATGTTTTTTATTACATCTTTAAATACTAGCAATTTTTTAATTTTATTTAGATAATGTTATTCTATTTGTTTTTTATAGAGTGAGGATGAAGAGGGAACTGACAATACTTTCATCAAATTTTGATATTAAATTCATTTTTTTCCCTTATATGTGTACATCTATTTTTTCATGCAATGTTCTATATGAAGTTGACATTTCCCTGGTTTGGCAGTGTACCATTTGTTTACAAGCAAAAAAAAAAATCATTGTTATTTTACAATTTAATTTAAAATATCATCATCGTGTTTATACATACATGGTTTTTTACTTCCATGGTGTGAAATTTGATTAAATATTAGTGTGATAAAATTTCATAATTATGTTTATGGATACATGCTTTTTTTTTCTCTTGTCATGGTGTGAAGTTAACTAAATGTTAGTGGGGTGGTGTGTTTATATATACATGTTTTTTTCTCTCATAATTAGTATGCTATGAAATAGACTTATACTAGTCACCACTTTAATCAATATTTAAATATAAAAAGAGTAATAATTACAAAAAATAATAGCAAAAAAATTAATAAAAAACAAATAATTAAATTAATAATAATAATTAACTAAATAATCAATAATAATTAAATTAATCAAAATAATAAAATCATCAGTAATATAATTTTGAATTTAAAGAGACATACTTGTCATACTAAAATAACATCACCGTGATACTAACACTACAAAAAATTATTGGTCCCTGAGGTGTAGGACAGTCGATGGCGGAGTGTGTTGTTAAGCCACTCTGTGTTGTCAAAGTCACCGGTTCGAAACCTGCTGGGACAAAAAATCCAACCATGTTAAGGGTTGGTGTGGCTCAGGCCGGGTGCGATCCCCGGGTGATTTTGACAGCTTAGATGCCCCTGAGTCGCGCTTTCTCAAGCCACAGGTTAATCCCGTAGCTAGCAGGTCCGGACAAATTAACAAACAAAAAAAAACACTACAAAGAATTATTTTAACGCCATAAAAAACAACAGTAAATAGATAATTACATAAAAAACAATGACACTAAAACAATGTAAAAGAGAAGCAATGTGACACTCGAAAGAAGTAAATGTGATGCAAGTTTTTTGTATTTCAATGCTACATGACTCTAAAACTTTGAAACATGTCACTAAAACAATGGAAACAAGCCTAATAACACATTGTTTTACACAAAAACAATGCAAAAATTTATTTTCCCAAACATTTTCAATGCACAAATGACACAAAATCGATGTGTGGAAGATTTAGCACACATCGAGAATAGTGATGCCAAAATGACACTTCAATGAGCATGAGTAAAGAACTATGACGTAACTTCAATGCAAACTATGATGCATCCTTTTGTGTCGAGTTGTGGATTATGTAAACTTGAATTTTTCGGTTATAAAGTCACATTGTGATGTGACGTTATTGTTGGAATATTGAGAGGGGGGTTGAATCAGTATGAGCACTTTCACCACTTTTAACCACAATATATATGTCAAATTTATCATTATTATATCATCAATATATCATCAATATATCATCAGTATATCATGAGCATACAAACATAAGAAGCATCACATCAACAACATCACATCAAGTACACAGTACACCAGAATTCACGTGGAAACCCAAATGGGAGAAAACCACGTAACATTTTCTTATATATCAAGAATACATTCATAAGAAGCACCAACTTCCAAATTCTCCAACACCAAATGGAAGGAGTCACCAACCCCTTGATTGACAGGTACCAACCTGAATGAATCTATGACTCCCTGAATTCTCTGGCTCCAACCAGAAGGAGGCTAAAACCCCTTGATTCTCAAGATCCAAACTGAAGGAAGGTCCAACTCCCTGTGTTCTTCAGCATCAACCAGAAAGAGGCTACAAACACCTTTCCTTGTTATGTCCTGCCACCCTGATATATAAGTTTAAACCAATTGTCACTACCACAATCACTGTCACTATTACAACAACCTGTAACTTGCCAACATATCATTGTATCCAATCTATCATTGTCAACCTGTCATTGTATCCAACCTATCACATCAATCTATCACTAATCAGCATGTCCAACATTTCCAACCTATCACTATCACTAATACTCAACCAGATCCTCTCACATGGATCATATACCAAGGAAACCTCTCAACTAGATCTCCAACATCACCAACACATGCCTCTACTAAGCATGTACCAAGATCACCAGCATACCATCACAAGGTATGTGTCTCAAACATGTACCAAAGAATGTACCAAACCATCAACCTGTATCATACCAAGCATCAAATGTGTACCACAACAAGTGGATCAACCATGCACCAACACCTATACCAAACCATGCATCAACCATGCACCAACACCTCTGTCTAACCGTGCATCCACCATGCATCACAATTTTCCCAAATCGTGCATCAACCATGCACTAACACATGTACAAAGTTGTGCATCAACCATGCACCATAACTTGTACCATATGCCTCAACCATCAACCGTGTACATCTACACCATACCAAGTACCAATCTTGTACCATACCATGTATCAACCACGTACATCAACACATGTACCATATCATGTACCAAAAATGTATCTCAACCATATACCATGCCATACGCCATGTACCATAGGATATATCAAGAAAGTGCTATCAATGGTGTACCTCAACCAAGTACCAACATCACCAAGAGATGCATCTCATACATGTGCTATCATATACCAAGTGTATTCATCAATAATGTATCAATATCAGTTACAATCATACACCATGTGCCAATGCTTCAAGAGTATACCAAGAATAAGCCTCAATCATGTACCATAGCATCATCACCATGTAACCAAACTAGATACCAAGATACCAATACAACCAAGATGTACTACTAATCAATGTACCATACCAATATCACTAAGATGTATCAAGCATCAACAATACATTCCTCTCAAGCATGTACCATACCATCACCAAGCATAATATACAATTGCATAAACATACCTGTAACATGTAGTTGACTTGTTGTGTTGTAATTCTGACCTATAACACTTCCATATACTTTAGCAACCTAGTACCAACATCTGTACCAAATTTTTCTTAGCCTCGCGGGACTAAGACTCCCTGTCACGCAGGGCCTCATGTGATGTCCCTTAGGAAACCTGTGGGGGTGCCTTGTGTGACACCCTCAAGCTGACCTGTGAGGGCCTGCCAAATTAGGGTTACAGAAAAATCATTGCACTCTACAACTCCGAAACTTTCGCTCTTTCCTCACACTTTCTCTGCTACATCAGAATTTTCGTCAGATTATCCAAGAGACCAAAATATTAGACCATAACATTCACAAGATAGATATTCAATGTGTGTGTGTGTGTGTACTTATGAGAGATTCATTGAGGTGTATTTATACTTTTTCTAGGTAACCTCTTTTTTTATTCTTAGGGATTCTTGACTTTCTTGTATATGAGAAGTATTCAAAAATATTATTTACTTATATTCTTGATGACACTTCGATGAGCATGAGTAAAGAACTATGGCGTAACTTAAATGCAAACTATGATGCATCCTTTTGTGTTGAGTTGTGGATTATGTAAACTTTATTGTTTCGGTTATAAAATCACATTGCAATGTGACGTTATTGTTGGAATATTGAGAGGGGGGTTGAATCAGTATGAGCACTTTTACCACTTTTAACCACAATATATATGTGTCAAGTTTATCAACAATATATCATTAGTATATCATGAGAATATAAACATAAGAAACATCACGTCAAGTACACAATACACCCGAATTTACATGGAAACCAAAACGGGAGAAAACCATGGAATGTTTTGTTAATCCCTAATATTGGCTCATTACCCCTTAATTGGGGCATATTAGATTAGTAATGTTATTTTATTTATGTCAGCTTTAGGCCATTAGTTGTAATAATACCTCCTAGTCTCCTATATATACCAAGGAGACATTTTCATTTTGAATCATCTTGTACTTGAACATTTAAGTGGGATAAAAGGAGGTTGCCCCCTTGAAGAGGCTTATTATTTAAAATTATATCTATTTCAAGGCGTTGATTACTTTTCCTGAGGTTTTTCTATGCTATATTGATGTTTGGTTCTTAACATATGGTATCAGAGCTCAAGGTCTTGGGGTTTCGCTGCTACATCTGAGACACCGTGTAATTTTCACTATAACTTTTTTTCTACAACGTTTCAGAAGGACAGGCTTGGAGAATATTTAGAATACGGATCAAGGTACGTTGGGTTCAAAATTCAGCTCCTAAGGCCTTATACTTTCAGAGATACAGCCTGTACAAGATAGGGTTCTGGAATCATCCTAAAATGCGTCATTGTGGAATTTTCATTATAAAAAAATTTCTGTAACGTTTCAGACCCTGCAATCTGGAGGCAATTTACAGAAACTAGTATTGTATCTGTGGTAAAACTTTTAGCTTCTGGGTCATCTTAAATTTGTAGATACACCCTGTGTAAGATAGGGTATCTGACTAGCCCTATTGACTAATCTCAAGAAGGTGTTCCAGGTAAAACAATCATAACTTCTTCCTAGAGTATCCAAATTGTGTGGGACTAGTTGCATTGGATTGTGGACAGTCTTTAGTATTTTGGATGTGAGTTTCAGAATTTTATATCAATTATTTTGTGCGGGGCACACTATACAAGTGAGATCGCCTGGAAAGGCCAAAAATCAGCAAGTTGTGGGAAAGTTACCATAAATTCCACTTGGCACATCCAATTTTGATCAGACCTGTGGCATTGCAGAGAAAAAATATTAGAGAAATACATAAGAGAAATTTTCATACCTAGAAGGGCCAAAAATTGGGAGATACAACAGAAGAAATATTGTCTAGCAGAACCACCTCAAAATCAAGGTTCAAAAATGATACTTGGCCAACATGCCACCCAAAAAGGGAACTTCTACACCAAATAAGCCTCTAGAAAATCCTACTTGGACTCTTGATGAAGGTGAAGAAATGTGAAGGGACATAAATGAACTACAAAATAAGATGGATTCAATGGAAGCTAAGATGGATTCAATGGAAGCTAAGTTGGACACTAAGATAGATGGTTTAAAAGGGGAGATCATGGAAGCATTGAAAATTTTCATAACAGAGAAGACACCTGAAAGTGAAAATGCATCCCATG